>PVIW01009107.1:21061-54631 GCA_004026585.1 Noctilio leporinus | reverse complement strand
TCTTCACGCCAGCACTTCAGCTCCGTGCGCGGTCTCCTCTTCACGTCAGCGCTTCAGTTCCGTAAGCGGTCTCCTCTTCACGCCAGCTCTTCATCTGCATAAGCGGTCTCTTCACGCCAGCGCTTCATCTCCGTAAGCGGTCTCTTCTTCACGCCAGTGCTTCAGCTCCGTAAGCGGTCTCTTCTTCACGCCAGTGCTTCAGCTCCGTAAGCGGTCTCTTCTTCACGCCAGCGCTTCAGCTCCGTAAGCGGTCTCCTCTTCACGCCAGCGCTTCAGCTCCGTAAGCGGTCTCTTCTTCACGCCAGCGCTTCAGCTCCGTAAGCGGTCTCCTCTTCACGCCAGTGCTTCAGCTCCGTAAGCGGTCTCTTCTTCACGCCAGTGCTTCAGCTCCGTAAGCGGTCTCTTCTTCACGCCAGCGCTTCAGCTCCGTAAGCGGTCTCCTCTTCACGCCAGCACTTCAGCTCCGTGCGCGGTCTTCTCTTCACACCAGTGCTTCATCTGCGTAAGCGGTCTCCTCTTCACAGCAGCACTTCAGTTCCGTGAGCGGTCTCCTCTTCACGCCAGCGCTTCAACTCTGTGCGCGATCTCTTCTTCACGCCACCGCTTCAGCTCCGTGAGTGGTCTCCTTTTCACGTCATTACTTCAGTTGGATGAGTGGTCTTCTCTTCACGTGAGCGCTTCAACTCCGTGCACAGTTTCCACGCCAAGCTTCAATTCTGTGCGCGGTCTGGTTTTCACGCCAGCGCTTCAGCTCGGTGCGCGGTCTCGTCTTCACGCCAGCGCTTCAACTCTGTGTGCGGTCTCGTCTTCATGTCAGCGCTTCATCTCCATGCTCAGCCTCGTCGTCATGCCAGCTCTTTAACTCTATGCGCGGCCATGCCTTCAATTCCGTGCGCGGCCTCATCATCCTTCATGCTAGCGCTTCGGCTCCGTGCGCAGCCTTGTCTTCCAACCAGCGCTTGAACTCCGTGCGCAGTCTCGTCTTCACAGCACCGCTTCAGCGCAGTGAGCGGTCCAGTCTTCACGGCAGCGCTTTAAGTCCATGCACGGTCTCGTCTTCATGCCAGTGCTTCAGCTCCGTGAGCAGTCTTCTCTTCACGCTAGCACTTGAGTTGCATAAGCGGTCTCATCTTCATGCGAGCGCTTCAACTCCGTGCAGTCTCCTCTTCACGCCAAGCTTCAATTCCGTGCGCGGTCTGGTTTTCATGCCAGAGCTTCAGCTCGGTGCGCGGTCTCGTCTTCACGCCAGCGCTTCAATTCTGTGTGGGGTCTCATCTTCATGCCAGCGCTTCATCTCCATGCTCAGCCTCGTCGTCATGCTAGCTCTTAAACTCTGTGCGCGGCCTTGTCTTCATGCCAGTGCTTCAATTCCGTGCGCGGCCTCGTCATCCTAATGCTAGCGCTTCAGCTCCGTGCTCAGCCTCGTCTTCCAGCTAGCGCTTGAACTCCGTGCGCAGTCTCGTCTTCACAGCACCGCTTCAGCTCAGTGAGCGGTCCAGTCTTCACGCCAGCGCTTTAAGTCCATGCGCGGTCTCGTCTTCACGCCAGCGCTTTAATTCCGTGCGCGGTCTCATCTTCACGCCAGAGCTTCGGCTCTGTGCGCGGCCTCGTCTTCCTGCCAGCGCTTCACCTCTGTGCGCGGCCTCGTCTTCCTGCCAGCGCTTCACCTCTGTGCGCGGCCTCGTCTTCCTGCCGGGCTTCGACTCCATGCGCGGCCTCGTGGTCATGCCTGCGCATCAGCTATGTGTTCGGCTTCATCTTCATGCCAGCGCTTCAGCTCTGTGCACGATCTCGTTTTCATGCCAGCGCTTCAACTCCGTGCGCGGTCTAGTTTTCAAGCCAGCGCTTCAGCTCCGTGAGCGATCTCGTCTTCATGCCAGCGCTTCAGCTCCGTGCACGAGCTAGTCTCCACACCAGCCCTTCAGCTCCGTGCGCGGTCTAGTCTCCACACCAGCGCTTCAGCTCCGTGGCCGGCCTCGTCTTCGTGCCAGCGCTGCAACTCCACGCGCGGCCACGTCTTCGTGCAAGCGCTGCAACTCCACGCGCGGCCACGTCTTCGTGCCAGCGCTGCAACTCCACGCGCGGCCACGTCTTCGTGCCAGCGCTGCAACTCCACGCGCGGCCACGTCTTCGTGCCAGCGCTGCAACTCCATGCGCGGCCTCGTCTTCATGCCAGCGCTTTAACTTGAAGCGCAGTCCCGTCTTCATACCAGTGCCGCCACCACAGCGGCCGCCGCGGCCGCTACATCTGCCGCCGCGGCCGCTACATCTGCCGCCGCGGCCGCTACATCTGCCGCCACGGCCGCTACATCTGCCGCTGCCGCAACCGCAACCGCGGCAGCAGGGGTGGCGCGGCGGCGGCGGCGGCAGCAGCAGCAGCAGCAGCAGCAGCAGCAGCAGCAGCAGCAGCAGAAGAAGAAGAAGAAGAAGAAGAAGAAGAAGAAGAAGAAGAAGAAGAAGAAGAAGAAGAAATCATGAAATGAGGGCTTGCTGGGTGTCTATACGGTACAGTGCATTTTTCATTCATTTTCTTTTTAAATCCCCACAAATCCCGTGAGAGTTTAGTGAGCCCCATTTTACTGATGGGCCAACTGAGGCTCAAAGAAATTAAGCGACTTCCCCAAATCAGTTGTATGTGATAGTGCCAGGACTCAAACTGTCTGAACCCAGAGCCCACAGAGGGTGGAGGAGGCTGGGTCAACATTGCCCTTCCATCACCACCTCAGCTCACCCAAATCCAAGGGCTACAGGACAGCATCTTCTACACTCTGCAGCCCATCACACCTCTTCCTCTCTGGCCCAGTTCTGCCCTAGCTCCTGTCCCACCCATCCAGATCTGGGAATGAAGCAGGTGGGCCCAGGGAGGTTCTACTGCTCCTCCACCTTTACCCCAACCAACTCCATAGCTGTTGAATTCCATTGTCTCAAAAATGAGGGCTGTTTGGGTATTTCATGGAGAAGAGAGCAGGTGGAATGAGGGAAGAGGCCTGAGCTCAGCTTGGTGCACTGACTGGGGCAGACCTGGCCAGCATCAGTGTCATACACATTCAGGTCCGAGTTGCCACGGTAACTTTTGTTAGTAGAGATTACTGCATTCTGAAAGGAAGAGGAGAGAAGGGAGGGGGCCAAGCCTAAAGGGCCAAAGTGGGTGAGGGAACAAGTATCACAAACCCGTGGGCTCACAAGTGATCAGAGGTTTGTGGCTCAGGTTGGCTAGAAAGCATGCTAGCGCTCTGTAACTGGCCTCAGCACCCACCTCCCCTGAGGTGGTCCTCTCTTGCCTCCCTACTGCTACCTGCTCTGATCCAACCAGGACCAGGGCAACCGGGACCACCCCTCCTCACCTCCCAGAGCACAGGTTCTGGAGTCAAAGGAACCCAGGTTTGAATCTTGGAACCTGAAGCAAATTACTTAACCTCTTGCATCTCAGGTTCCTTCTCTCTGAACTGGCAGAAAAAAACTGGTAATAAATAAACTAATGAAATAATCTATAATAATAATGCTTTTATTATTAGGTGCCCATTGTGTGCCAGGATGTTTCACATATTAGCTCACTAAATTCTCAAAACCACCTGTGAGGTTGGTGCTATTATCATTGACTGTTTTATAGGCAAGGAGACTAAGGCTTGGGTTAAGTAATTTGCCAAAGCTGGCAAGCTGCAGAGCTGTGGCAGGCCCCAGTCTAACTCCACAGTCGGCCCTGGGCTACCCTATGGGCCCTGAGAACCACTGGCTTGCTCTCAGCCCACTTTGCAGAGGGACTGCAGGACTCCCTGGTGGCCCCAGAATGCTGATTCAGAGGATGTCCCTCCTAGGCCTTTTTGAACCAGTGGCAGGTTTCTTCTGACCACCTCCCTGAAAAGTTCTTTCTCCTTTCTCGGAGCTGGGGCTGGGGATCTAACATGGTGTGAGCATGTCCCCAGATGACCCAAGTAAAGGCAGCAGATCTCAGCAGAAGCCTGTGTGCTGGGGTGGGGGGTAGGGGGTGGGGTGTTTGTTTTGAATCTTTTCCTGTCTGACAGTTTGCCTGGTCCAGGAAGAGCGGGAGGTTCCAGTGGGTCATCAGAGCAGTCCCCAGGAGGGGCCATTTTAAAGGAGGGGTTTTCTTGGCTAGCTTCTCATCCCCATTCTTCAGCTCGCAGCTCATAAATCACTACCTGAGGGATTGGCTCAGGCCTGGCCTGGCCCTTTATCACTGTGAAAAGTGTGTATCAATATTTCTTTCTGTGTTACTTTAACCACTATCTCCCCTCCCCCCAGGACTGGGTGTTTCTTGAGGGCAGAGACAAGATGACTTTTCTCACCATTGTCTCCAGAACCAGGCACCTACCTGACAGGTACTTGTTAAATAAGGGCTTGCCTGGGCCCTGCTGTCCCAGGGCAGCAGGAGAATATTTCCAGTGACTATTGCAGCAGAGGCAGGTCTGACCCTGACAAAAAGGTAAGACCTACTTCCCAGAGACAGGGTTGGGCAACCACCAGCTTCAATTTCCTGAACTAGCCCACAGAAGAAACCAGACCAAGAAAACTGACAGGGGACAGGTGTCAGTGAAACTGCCTTCTCAGCTCTGGACCCCTCATCTCAGCTGGCACCTGCCTGAAGCACTCAAGCTCTGGCCCCTGTGAAAGTTCCTCCCCCAACAACAACAGCAATAATAATATTAGCTAATATTCACTGAATGCTTACTGTGTCTTATGCCCTGTGCCAACCATCATCCACCCATTATCTCTCAGAACCCTCAAAATGGCCCCAAGAGGTAGGTGTAATGTTAGTCCTCATTTTACAGATGAAGTAACTGAAACAGAAAATTAAGTGATGTGTGCAAAGTTGCCTAGCAGGTGCAAGGTGAAGGTGAGATTGTGAAGCCAGGTGGCCAGAGCCCAGAACCATTAATCTGAACCCCAAAGCTCTTCTGCCTCCAGGACCTGCCTCTCTAATTTGATAGTTTGGGGAGATGGTGAAACTTCTAGTTTGTTTATTATGTTGACAAATATTTATTGAATCTATTATGTGCCAGATCCCGTACTAGGCACTAAGGGTGTATTGATGAACAGAAACAGACCAGTCCCTGCTCTCATGGAGCATATATTCTAGTGGAAAAGCAACAAATTTGTGTTCAATTACACATTGCAATACATGTCAAGAAGGAAAACTACAGCTGGTTCTGAGGGAGAATAAAAACTATTATGTGGGGTGGGGGCTTTCAGAGGTGACATTTATACACTTACGTAACCAATCAATTAGCCAATTGATTAATCCAGACTACAGAGGTGGTCAGGTCCCACCTGCTGTGACATGCGGAGTAAAGCGGTTTCCCTGGGGTTTCCTCTCCATTAAGGAAAAGTGCTGTAGCTCACGACCATTTTGCCATTTGCTGGGGTAGTGCCCCTGAGGTTCTAGATTCCGGTGTGCCCAGAGTAAAGAGAGAGGGAAAGGATAATCTGATTTGTTTTTTTGGATAAAGAAGAAAAGGCAGGGTCCTCCCACACCGTAATCAGTGTTTGAGCGGCCAGCCCTCAGAAATGTGGTGTTCTGTTGCCACCTGGTGGACATAACAGGTCATACATGGAACGGCTCAGCCTCATGCGTCTTGGATAGGATCCAGAATGCTGCTTCCTCCCGGTGGGCGGGCGGAGGCTGAAAAGGAGGCAGTAGGTTTGAGTAACTTCCTGTAAGGGGGTGGGGATGAGTAGAAAGAGTGAGGGTGCATGGGGAACTGCGGCTTGAAAGTCAACTGACTGGAGACCGACAATGGTCCCTTTGTGTCTGAGGCCTTGACCTTGATTTCCTGCCACTCTCATCTCCTGTTGTGGCATCACCCGGGTCTGATTGGCCTGGAGTCCACTCCACGGCGGTGGGCGGGACCAAGGCTGGACACCATGTAACAGGCTGGCAGAGGACCTAAACGTGCGACTGGCCCAGTCCCCAGAGGAAACCCAGGGAACACAGATGTGGCAAGGGGCCCAAGCCTCCCAGAAACTGGTTTATCCTTTCTTCAAAAGGCAGAACAACGTAATGGTTATGGACTGGAATCTGCTTTCTGAGATCTGGCTCCAAATTAGTTAAAGGATCTTTGGACAGTCTTTACCACCACTCATTTAAAAAAAAAAAAAAAAATTAAAGTACATACAAATGATTAACGTACCTATTGTAAAAAAATATTACAGTGCAATAAAAAGCTAAAGTTCCCTACCTTTGTCACACTCCTCCCCCCAAGTAAAGACTACTGTTCCTTTTAAGTGTGTCTTTCCTGACTTCATAAAAAATATGTGATTTGGTGTACCTTATGGGGCTCAGTTTCATAATCTGAAATGGGAATGAAAATAACAGTAGTTAAATCTAAGAAGTTACTGAGAAAGTTACCTGACATAATTCATGTGGAGTGCTTAGCTCAGTACCTGCTGCACACTGTGACTATTGCCATCATCACTATTTTTTTGTCTTTATCATTGGGCCCTAGACCCAATTCTGAGTTCTTGGCTAGAAGCCCTTTCTTACGTCCCAGACTGATCTTTGCCTTCCCCTTTTCTCTTCTAAGAGACTATGATAAAATTCTGTATTCCCTAATGCTGTTTTATTTTTTTGTGCTTTTTGTTTTGTTTTGTTTTGTTTTGAACTATAAGGAACATCTGGTGTTTTCTGCATGTTCTCTCTTCCCATTCTTTCCTTCATCCCTCTCCTTCCTTTCTATATTTGACCTAAATGAGAACCACTTACCCTACTACAGAGAGAACATCCATTCTGTACCAAAGAAAGAGACTTCCATGGCACACGTGGCACTGTTGGACCCAAAATAACTCTACAAAAAGGCTACCCTCAAGGTAGGTGTAAGGCTAGTGGCTGAAAGGGTGGGGTGGGATCTCTGTGAAAGGCCACATTTTAGTGCAGATAAGTTGAAGGTCAGCTGTCAGAACACCCCAATATATGGCCAAAGGAGGTCGCTTTACTTTGTTGAACCTCAACCATCCCACTTGTACAATGGAACAACTAACCAGAGCCACCATATTCAAGTGCTGTGAGGACAACAGGATGTATATAAAGGGACCTGGCACTGAGAAAGCTAAATAGTAGTTGTTATTATGTCAGAAAACCATGTGACATTCTTATGTTTTAAAAGGGAACTTCTAAATTCTCTTTTCTTTTTAAAATGAATTAGTCTTTGCAGCTTGGAAATGGAAGTTAAACTTTGATTTATAAGTCTCAGAAGAAAGGTAAATGCCTTTACCTGGGCCTCTGTTGGAGCAGCCATATGCCACTTCCTGGAGCTATTGCTGATCCTAAGATTGTCCTAAGAGCTCTCTGCAGCCTAAAGCACCAGAATAAAGGACACCAAAGGATCTTACTGTTCTAGATGATGCAGAAGAAAGAAAATGCATCAAACCCATGTGAGTAAGACACGGCCAAATCACCTGTTTGACAGAGAGCCATGGAATAGCTGCTCTGTGCCCAACTTGTACTACATGGGACTGTAGGGATTTTATGGGGGGGAAAACTTACATCCCATACTAGTTAATATTTATTCAGTGCTTATTACATGCCAAGTTTGTTACAAGCACAATGAACAAGTCCGATAGGTCTTGTCCTCATGTAGCTTATTGTTTTTCATGGTTCTTCTGTACATGATATCTTCTTCTGCTTTTTTCAGGTATAATTTGCATTAAAATTCACCTTTTTAATGTATAATTTTATGAGATGTTGAAAGACACAGTTATGTAACCACCATCACAATAAAAATACAGAATGTGTTAATCACATCCTCTGAATTTTCCTCCCGATCTGTAGTGATCAGCATTCCCCCAACCCCCAGACACAGGCAACCACCATATGATTTCTGTCCTTATAGTTTTGCCTTTTCCAAAATGGAATCTTACACTATGTGTCCTTTTGAGTATGGCTTCCTTCACTTATCTTAATGTTTTTGAGATTCATCCATATCATTGCACATACCAATGATTCATTCCTTTTTTGCTGTATTTTAAAATGATGTATAAACATAGGCACATATTGGTTACATTTTTTAAAAATATGTTGTAAATGCTGGCATTTTACCTCTAAAACTTAAGCATATACACTTAAAAATGAGGACAGGTCAAGGTGATGGCATAGGTAAACAGCGTGCCTCCTTGAACAACAACATCAGAATTACAACTAAATTATAGAACATTCAGAACCAGCAGAAACCAAGTTGAATGGAAGTCTGACAAATATGGAATTTAAGAAACCACATCCATCCAGACTGGTAGGAGGGGTGGAGATGTGGAATGGGCTGGTCCCACATACACATGTGGTGGATAAAAATTTGGAATGTATATCGCAGGAGCAAGAAGTCCCAGCCCCACAACAGGCCCCCAGATAGGTGCCAGTGTCAGGAGGATAAGTCCCCATATCTTCTCGCTGCAAAAACCAGCATGAACTGAGTCGGTGGAAGAAACTTCTTGAGTCTCAAGCGGTTCCTCTTAACACACACACAGACTCATTCAGATTCACTCCCAGCCCTGGCTGGTGTGGCTCAGTGGATTGAATACCAGCCTGAGAACCAAAGGGTTGCCAGTTCAACTCCCAGTCAAGGCACATGCTTGGCTTGCAGATTCACTCCCTCTGAGCTCTAGCACTGGGTTAGCAGCTTGAAAGGCACCAGTGGCACTGAAGTGTCTGGGGAACAGCTTTCTCCCAGATAAAAAAAGGGGCCAGAGCCACAGAGCAGGCAGGCAGTGCCATATCTGAGACTCCATCAACCTGGCTAACACTATTTGCCCCCTACCCCTGCCACCCACTGAACATCCCCTGAGGCTCTGTCCCATTCAACTTACAGTTGTTTTTTGTTTGTTTGTTTGTTTTAATGATAGCTTTTCCACACAAATGGCTTGCCTTGGCTCAAGCTTCTCAACTTCCTAAATCCTTTTAATAAGGAACAGCTGGCCTCAGTGAGTTCCTAGCCTCCCTGACCCCTACCACCTCTTGCCGAGTGGCACCAGGCATGGCATTAGCAGCAGCCAGCCTAGGTTCATAGCTTGGCTTTACCTGGGAAACTTCAAGCCCAGGACAAGTAGCAGCCATCTCATATTGCTCTACACCTCAGGCAGGGCGGCACTGGGCAAAACACAGGTGGGGGTTGACCTTGGCCTGTATCACCTGGGAAACCCCAGGACCCACACACCCAGTGGATAGCTACAGATCATGCCAGAGCACCATCACCCTGCCCCTGCACAGATGAACATCCACAGAAGGTGAATGTCGGTGGTCTATGGTCATAGCTAATCCTTGTGACTGACTGGACTGGGTAAATATCTCCCATTGATCTGCCAACAGCAACCAAGACTCCACTACAAGAGGAGGGTATACTCATCCCACATGAAGGCTGCACCTCAGGTACCCAGCTTGGGTGACAAGGGAGGATTTGCCACTGGACCCTATAGGACACCTACTTCATTAGGGTACACTACCAAGACGTGGAGTCAAAGCAGCTCTACTTAATACGTAGAAACAAACATAGGGAAGCTGCCAAAATGCAAAAATAAAGAAACATGGCCCAAATGAAAGAACAGGTCAAAACTCCAGAAAAAGAACTAAACAAAATAGAGATAAGCAATCTATCAAATGCAGAGTTCAAAACACTGGTTATAAGGATGCTTAAGAAACTTAGTGAGAACCTCAGTAGCATAAAAAAGGTCCAGTCAGAAACAAAGGATACACCAATAGAAATAAAGAACAATTTACAGAGAAACAACAGTCGAATGAATAAAGCCAATAATCAAATCAATGATATGGAACATAAAAAAGAAAAAAAGCAACCAATCAGAACAAAAGGAAGAAAAATGAATCCAAAAAAACAAGAATGGTATAAGCAGCCTCTGGGACAATTTTAAAGAGGTCCAATGTTCCCATCATAGAATAGGGTGTCAGACTCATTTTCACTGGGGGCCACATCAGCCTCTTAGTTGCCTTCAAAGGGCCAAATATAATTTTAGGACTGTGTAAATGTAATTACCCCTTAACAGTTGAGTGAGCTGGGTGGAAACATTGCTGAGCTGAAGGTGCCAGGCTGGGTAGAACAAGGTGGAGGGCCGGATTCGGCCCACAGGCCTTGTATTTGCCACCTGTGTCATAGGGGTACCAGGAGAAGAAAAGGAGCAAGAAATAAGAAATTGATTTGAAAAAATAATGAAAGAAAACTTCCCTAATTTGGTGAAGGAAATAGATACGCAAGACCAGAAAGCACAGAGTCCCAAACAAAATGGATGGAAAGAGGCCCACTCCAAAACACATCATAATTAAAATGCCAAAGGTTAAAGATAAAGAGAGAACCTTAAAAGCAGCAGGAGGAAAGCAGTTACCTCAGGGGAGTTCCCATAATACTATCAGCTGACTGTTCAAAGAAACTTTGCAGACTGGAAGGGACTGGTAAAAGTCATGAAAAGCTGGGACCTACCAAGATTGCCCTACTCACCAAAGCTACCATTTAGAATTGAAGGGCAAATAAAGAACTTCCCAGACAGGAAAAAACTAAAGGAGTTTATCATCACCAAATCATTATTATATGAAATGTTAAAAGGACTTATTTAAGAAAAAGAAACAGATCAAAACTATGAACAATAAAATGGCAAAAATACATATCTACCAACAATTGAATCTAAAAAACAAATGAAGCAATCAAGAACAGAGGTAGAATCAAATATATGGAGACTGTTTTGATGGTTGCCATATAGGAGGGAGGGTGTGGAGGAATAGGTGAAGAGGTGAGGGGATTAAGATATACAAATAGGTAGTTATAGAATAGCCATGGGAATGTAAAGTACAGAATAGAAAATGGAGTGGCCAGAGAACTTATATGCATGATCCATGGACATGACCAATGGTGAGAGTATTGTCTGAGGGAGTAGGGGGGTGCTGGGTGGAAGCAGGGCAAAGGGGAAAAATCAGGACAACTATACTAACATAATCAATAAACTATAATAATAATAATAAATGAAGACATATAATAAGCATATAGTATCACACTTAACAATAACTTTCAAATGTCATCTTTTTTAATAAGCATATAGTATCACACTTAACAATAACTTTCAAATGTCATCTTTTACCTCCATTTGCAGATGTCCCCATTAAAAATAAAAGTTTTATAGCTTTTATCCACTTGCTAGAGTTTTATTTCTCAACTTTTAGTTTTGAAATAATCATAGACTCAAAAGGAAATTGAGAAATAGTGGAGTCTCATGTACCCTTAAGCCAACTTTCAACAATGGTGACATCTTATATAGAGTATATATGCAGAGCTTTATATAAAGCTTATTTAGAGCAATAGTAAAATATCGAAACCAGGACATTGACATTGGCACATTACTGTTTACTAGACTACAGACATTATTGAATTTTCACCCTTTTTTAAAAAGATTTTATTTATTATTTCCAGAGAGAGAGGAAGGGAAAGAGGGAGAGAAACATCAATGTATGGTTGCCTTTCACCTGCCTCCAGCCATGGACTTGGCTGGAGACCTGGATTGCAACCTGTTTATATGCCCTGGCTGAGAAATCGAACCAGCCACCTTCAGCTTCGTAGGCTGGCACCTTATGCATTGTACTACCAGCCAGGGCTTCCACCTTTTTTTTTAACTCTGTATTCATTTGTGTACAAGGGTGCATGTGTAGTTCTAGGCATTTCAACCTCATGCATAAATTCGTGTGCCAACCACAACTATCAAGATAGAAAACTGGCCCTGGCTGGTAGCCCAGTAGATAAGCCACTGGCCTGCAAACCCAAAGGTCGCTGGTCCAATTCCCAGCCAGGGCATAACCAGGTTCCAAGTCTCCAGCCGGGTCCTTTGCTGGAGGAAGGTGAAAGGCAGCCATACATTGAATTTTCTCTCCCTTTCTTCTTCCCTCCTTACCTTTCTCTCTAAAAATAATGAATAAAATCTTTAAACAAATAAACAAACAAAATAACCTGTCATATTGCCACAAAAGAACTCTAGTGCTACCTTTTTGTATTCACACCCACTCTTACTTCATGCCTTCTTGTGGCTCCTCACTGTCCCCTGGTAACTACTAATCTGTTCTCCATCTCAAAAAGTTTTATCATTTTGAGAATGTTATATAAATGTAATCTTTTGAGACTGAATTTTTTTTTTCATTAAGCACAATGCTCTTGTGGTCCCTCCAGGTTGTTGTGTGTGTTATCAATAGTTCATTCCTTTTTACTGCTGAGTAGTAGCCTTACATGGATGTATTACAGTTTAGCTATGTACCAGTCAAAGGATCTTTAAATTGCTTCCAGTTTTGAGTGAATGTAAGAACGTTACTGTAAATATTTGTGTACAGGTTTTCATGTGAACTTAAGCTTCATTTCACTTGGGTAAGTACCTATTAGTGAGATTGCTGGGTTGCATGATGTTAGTTTATCTTTATGTAAAATAGCAAAACTGTTTTTGCAAACTCTCTTGCATCCCATGAGCAGTGTATGAGAATTAATTCCTCTTTAAAAAGTTGTTTTTCTTTTTAGCCATTCTAATACATATGTAATAGTACCCACATAACCTTTAAACCATAGATGAGACCAAGTTATAACTCTTCTGGAAACTCTCCAATGGCTTCCTATCACACTCAGAATGAAATTCAAACTCATTCCTGAAGTCTGCCAGACCTCTCTCCTGACCTGTTTCTTGACTCTGCCCCTCACTCTGCTCCAACCACAGCGATCTCCTTATTGTTTTTCTAACACCCTGAACTTTTTGCCCCTGAAGGCTTTTCACTTGCATTTCCTTCCACCTGGAATGTTCTGGCCCTGTGTATTCACATGGCTCAGTTTCTCACTCCATTTGCTCTGAGTTTATAAAGTCATCTTCTCAGAGGCATTCCGAATGGTCAAAATGAGGTTCCTCCCTCCACTCATCTTACCCGGTTTTATTTTTCTTCATAGCACTTATCTCTGCTTAATAACATGTGTATCAATTGCTGATTGTTTACTGTCTGTCAGGACAGGAATTGACTTTTTGATGGTTCTCTCCAGTGTTTAACACAGTGATTGACATACAAGAGACACTCAATAAATATTTGTTGATTGAATGTCTACTGGAAAACTCTTGTGAATATCTTCTTATCCTTCTGGCCCCCTTTTGCTCAACCATCACTATGGCAACCAGCTTGGAGTAGGTGGAAGCCCCTTGGTTTAGTGGTGACCCATAGCTCTTTCTTGTGCCCAGGGCTTCTGTCTGTTCTCAAGTACCGTGGCCTGGAACTCAGGGGAAGTTAACCCTGCTGTGGCAACCCCTGACCTGTGGGGCTGAAGTTGGGAGAGGTTTGCCCCTTCTCTGATACCCAGGAGACAGTTTGAGGTTCACTCTATACTGCTCCTCAGCAGGTCCAGCTGGATTGAACCCTAGTTGCCCACATTAGTGAAAGCTTCATGGCGCACCATTGTCCTGGCTTCCCTTCTTATTTCACTGTCCTTAGCCCCTATTCCTGTTCCCTGGGTTAATATATGGAATTAACTTGCAAGCAAGCCCCTTCTTTGCTTTCTGTGTCTGCAAGGAGGTAGTAGGGATGAAAAAGCCCATACTAAATCAGAACAAATATATGGAGCTTGTAGTCTAGTGGGAGAGACAAATAATAATTAAATGAAAGGAAACAAAATTTTAACTACAGGCGAAGGGATAGACTTTTCAACAAATGGTGCTGAAATAACAGAGTATCCACATGGGAAACAGTGGATTTCAGTTCCTACTTTACAATATACTTGACTTGAATCATCATGAACTAACTTTTCAGAAAAGAAAACTATAAAAATTCTAAAAGAAAGCATAGGTAAAAATCTATATGGTCTTAGGATAGGCAGAGACTTCTTGGATCACACAAAGAGCTAATTATAAAAGGAGGGACAGACAGCATTAAGAAGATGAAAGGGTCAGTCAGGCTAGAAGAAAGTTTTGCAATACACATATTTTTGACTAGTAAGTTGTTATCTATCATACATAAAGAAATATTTTAACTCAGCAAACAACCAAATTAAAATATGGGCAAAAGATTTTAACAAATACTTTAGAAGAAGATATACAAATATCTATACGTACATTGTTCAATACCATTAGCCATTAGGGGAATGTGCATTAAAACTGAAACCAGAAAAGCCAGTGTTTGTGCTGCCTGTCATGTACCAGACCCAATAAGCAGAGACAGGGATTGAATCTTTATGGATGCTTTATTCGGGTGGTGGTAGATCTGAGAAGACAGATGATTTGTACCCTAAGGATCTGTCTTCCATTCCATTATAGCCAGGCTCTTTTTATAAGGAGAAGAACGGTGTAGATAAGGGTTTGGAATTCAGGGATAAAGTTAATGAGATAAAAGCTGCAGCATTCAGCCCTGGCTGGTGGCTCAGTGGATAGGCCCCAGCCTGTGAACCCAAAGGTCACTGATTCGATTCCCAGTCAGGGCACATAACCAGGTTGCAAGCCAGGTCTCCAGCCAGGTCCGTGGCTGGAGGCAGGTGAAAGCCAACCATACAATGATGTCTCTCTCCCTCTCTTCCCCACTTCCTGCCCTTCTCTCTAAAAATAATGAATAAAATTTTTTTTAATTAAAATAATTAAAATTAAAAAGCTGCAGCATTCTCTCATCTGTGTCATTCATATAAAACTACATGCTAGAAAGATTTCAAAGAGAAAACCACACTAGTTTCCACCTTCCAAGGCAGTTTTCAATGTATTCACCCTAAGGGTAAATCTGTCACCCACTTTGAGGCCAGCCCAATTCAAGGCTATGCCTGGAGTTCCTTTCCGTCCAAAATACTATCCTTTGGGAAACACAGGCATCAGTAGCATGATCATCCAGGCATCTTTTTATTTCCATGCACTTTGGAGGCATCAAGTTTCTCAGCATAGGCTGTTTACCATTGCCTCAGCAAACTCCTCCTATAGCCCTCCCTACTTCTTCTCAGTGATCTGATCAGATCTTTCTACTAATAAGTGCTACAAAGGGACTAAAATATAGTATTATAAGAAAGAATATTGGGAAAGGAAAACTATTTCTGATCAGTTGGCCATGGAAGGAATACTAAAGAAATGACATTTAAGCAGAGATCTGAATGTCAAGAGGGAACCAGCCCTGGAAAGATCTAGGGGAGGGTGGGCATTCCAGGAAAAGATGACTTCAGTAGCTAAGACTCAGAATCAGGAAGGAACCTGATAACCTTGGGAACAGTCCAAAGGCCAGTGTGACTGGGCGAGGTGGATAGGGCAGAGAGTGGTAGCAGAAAGGGTGGAGATGGAGGCTAGAGCTAGGTCTTGCAAGACCTTATCAGCCCTGATAAAGGTTTGGAATTTGAGATGAATAAAATGCAAATCCCTCCTGTATTAGTGAGACAGAAACCAGAAGGAAATAAAGATGATACAGGGTTATGGGTGATTTGGGTACTTTTGGGGAGTGTACAGAGATATAGGAGGGAGTAGTCAGCACTAACTGGGAACAACATCTGGAAGGCTTCCCAGAGGAGGTAAGATTTCAGCCAAGATTTGAAGAGCAGCAGAGGAGAAAGAATATTTCAATGGTAGGTACAGTGTCTATAGAAGCCCAGAGGCATGCAGCCCCATGGACAAAGACCTGAGCATAATACAGGGTGTAGCAAAAGTAAGTTTACAATTGTGAGTACATGAAACACAGTTTATTCTTGTATTGTTATTTATTAATTATCGTATTATTTTCCATATGAATAACTGTAAACCTACTTTTATCCCACCCTGTATAAGGTTAGTTGTAATTTTCCCTCTAGGAGGGTGAGTAGCAGAAGATCTGAAGTTGAAGGGAGAGGCATTTGAATGCCTCCTCGGCCTTGATCATGCAGGGTATGAGAAACCCCTAATGAATTTTAAGTAAGGGAGTTCTAGGACCAGGTTTACATTTCAAATCAAGACTTCCAGCTGGCAACTGGAGAGCAAGACCATTGATTCTGACAGGAGATAATGGGGAAGGTTTGACAGGGGCAGGTGGGCCAGGGAGAAGGGCTAGACTGCTAAGAGGTGATTGATACTATCCTCAACCCAAGGACTTACAGGTTTCTTCTGGCTTGAAAGTCTGGCTTCCCTGGGGGATGATGGTCTGATTAAGCAGGCCACATGAAAGGAACAGGTTGAGGAAAAGGTCTGCAGAGTTTGCAGCACCAGGGGGCCATATGTTATCATTTATTGAGGTATAATTGACTTATAACATTACATTAGTTTCAGGTGCACAACACAATGATTCAATCTTTGTATATATTGTGAAATGATCTCCACAACAGAAAGTCTAGTCAAGCCCTGACTGATGTGGGTCAGTTGGTTAGAAAGCCAAAGGTCACCAGTTAGATTCCCAGTCAGGGAATTCCCCTACCTGCCTGGGTTTGGTGTTCAGTCCCCAGTCGGGATGCATATGAGAAGCAACCCATTGATGTTTCTCTCCCTATTTTTCTACTTCCCTTCCACTCTCTCTAAAAAATAAAATAAATATTTTATTTTTTGAAAAAGAAAGTCTAGTTAATATTTGTCATTATACAGTTGCAAAAAATTTTTTTCTGGGGATGAGGACTTTTAAGATCTACTCTCACACAACTTTCAACTATGTAGTACAGTACTATTAACTATAATCAACATGCTGTATATAACATTCTATAATTGGAACTTTGTACCTTTTGACCCCTCCCCCCCTTCACCCATTTCACCACCCATCTCCTACTCTGGCAACCACTAATCTGTTCTCTGTGTCAGTGAGTTTGGGTTTGTTTTTCTTTTCTTTTTTTTTTTAACTTCCACATAAAAGAGAGTCTATGGTATTTTTCTTTCTCTGACTTATTTAACTTGCTGTAATACCTTCAAGTTCTGTCAAATGACAAAATTTCATTGTTCTTTATGTCTGAGTAATATTCCATTGTATATATGTATGTACCAATTATTTTTAAAGATTTTACTTATTTATTTTTAGAGAGAGGGGAGGGGAAAGGAGGGAGAAAGAGGAGAAAAACATCAATGTGAGAGAGAAACACTGATTGGTTGCCCCTAAGTGGGGATCTAGCCTGGTCAGGCATGTGCCCTGATCAGGATTCAGACAGGCAATCTTAAATTCATAGGCCAATGCTTAATCCACTGAGCAACCCCAGCCAGGGCCCACCTGTTTATTTTTGCCTTCATTGCCTTCCTCCGATTAAGCAGGACACATGAGGAAAATCAGGTTAAGGTAAAGACTTGTTTGAGTTTCAGGCACCAGAGGGCCCTAAAGTCTAACTTGTACATGCATCTGCTCCCTCAGATGGTATGATACACCTGAAGATTAATTCAGAAGCAGTGAGTCTAGGATGGTGCCCAGGAATCTGCATATGTACAAAGTGTCCCTCCCACTCTGATGCAGGCGGACTCCATATCTACCCACATGCCAACATGGCCTCTCCAGGGGCATGGAGCAGGAGGCAGGACAGCCACACTCTCATCTGGCTTGTGGCCTAAGCAGCCCAGAATTTCAGGTAAAGTTGACATCTAAAGTATGTGGTGGGAGCAAAGATAACTTGTGTTTTTATTGATGCAGCTGCAGAATTGCAATGGCCTGGCCTTGGTCATCATGTATAACTCCTGGTCATGTGGGTCCAAGGAACCACAGAAATAAGTGGTGGGGCCAGACTGGAGCATGTATCAGCCTTTTGATTTGGACCCTCTCTAAGGGTGTGAACTGGGGGGAGGGGGCAGGATAGGGATTCATGGAGGCTGTGGTGAACTGGGCAATGAGCTCTACATGTATAGAGAGCAGATTCTATTGCACATGTGGCATCTCACCAATGAACCTTTGAAATAGCTCCATGTGGTCAGATCTATTATTATTTCCATGTCTCAGATGAGAAAACTGAGGCCCAAAAAGAATTAGCAAATGCCACTGAGTTCTGGGGCAAGGATATAGGGGAGCCAGGTCTGGAACAGGTCTCTGAACACTCGAACACTCTTAAGCATAGCATTGCTCTGCCCCGCTGAGTGGGAGAAGTTACTTCATCTTTTTTTTTTTTTTTTTTAAGATTTTATTCATTATTTTTAGAGAGAGGGGAAGGGAGAGAGGCAGAGAGGGAGAGAGACATCAATGTATGTTGCCTTTCACCTGCCTCCAGCTATGAAACTGTCTGGAGACCTGGCTTGCAATCTGGTTATGTACCCTGGTTGGGAATCAAACCATCATCTCTTAATCTCAAGTGATCTTTGAAGCAAGAAGCCAGCAGAGTACAAGTTTTCTTTCTCATTCTTTCAGAAGGTACATAAATCCTTACTACGGGTGTTTTCCAAAGAAAAGTCTCCCCAGGCCCAGAGGAGCTGGGACTTAGAGCCCTATGTGTAGGGTCCTAGGCAAGAGCACTTCTAAGAATCTCACAGCGATGCCACCACAATTCTTAGCTTTATCCAAGTAACAGAAGGAGGTGGTGGAAGCAGCGGCAACAGCAGCAGCAGATCCGTCCCCAGCACACGACAGTACTGTTGCTGTGTGAAATACACATGGCATATGGCTGCAAAGTTACTATTTTGAGAGCAGATAGAAATGGGATTTTTCGTGCCAGGTTTTACTTTCCTTTCTGAAACAATCTTGTAGTAAACAGGGGTTTTCTGATCTTGTTAAGATCCAAAGCATGGGAATTTCTTGACACGTTTTAAGTAAAACTATTGTCTTACAGTTTCAGTCTATGGATGGTGCAAATGTTTTTTGTTTTTTATTTTAATGTGGAGGCTCTTTTGAGCTCCCTCCCTCGCTCCAGAGGCCAAGACAGAAGAGGCACTGCCTCTACAAGGAGACCAGCTCTATTCCAATCACAGACCACCCAGTGGTGAAGCCTCCATGTGTCCTGTGGCTGCCATCCCTTGGTAAATGGGGTGGGGAAGAGGAAAGGCATAGCGGGTAAGGGAGGCCAAGGGCGGGGGAGGCAAGTAACGGCCAGGAAGCGAGTAGAATGTGACTTTTAGGAGCATTATTTTGAATCATGTCTTGTGTGCTGACAGAATAATGATCATTATTAGGACCTCAGATGTAACACAGAGCCCGCCCTGAAGTTAAATTTTCCCCTTCAGATAAGCATGGCTTGTCAACTGAGCTTAGGATGGTTCTCTGCCAACCTCCCCCACAGCAGGGGAGTTGGAATGCTCCAGCTGCTCCCTGGCTGTTACCTTTCATGAAGGACTTGGCTTTTTTGGTAAACAAGGGCACCATGTTTCTACCTTAGCCTTAGAAAATCGACTTGAGGAATAAATACTTTGTGCAGGGACCACAGCTATATTTGCAGGTTTTTACCCATATTTAATTTCAGGGTTGCTATATAAAATCCTGCTTGCCCAGGGACCCACTGGGCACAGTGTGATCTCCAATAGAGGGACATACCTGTGGTCTGAACTATGATCAGATGTATTATTTTTGGTTTTCACGGTGTTTTAAAGTTTGTTTGTTTGTTTTTGTTTATCAGAATTCTATTTGCTAGCTTCTCTTGAAAAATCAGAAAACCTGGCCACATTTGACCATACTCCTGTTTGACAAGTGGCTGGAGCTGAATAATAGTGGCTCCCTTTGCACTGTTTGTCGTCCAATTTGCCATAGACTCCACTCTTCTCCATAATCACCTATCCACGCCCTAATAGAGGGTACAAGTTAAAAAGCAGATACGGAGGTGTGAGTTTCAGTCTTGATTCCACCACTAACTTCCTATAACTCTTTGAACAGGTGTCTGCATCTCTTTGAAACCTTTGTTGAATCCCTAGGAAGAAGAGAATAATGAGCAAGAGCACTGGCAGAAAGTCTAGCCTAGAGGACGCACTCAATGAGATTTTGCCCTATATGTTCATTGATGTATTGACAATTTCCTATCAATGATGGAGAATGGTATACAGATAGACACACCTCCTGGGATGCAAGCTTCATGTAAGCCAAAATTTTAAATATTTTAAACGAAAGGAGGGAAAAAGAGGGAGAGAAGCATGATGCATGAGAGAAACTGCGATTGGTTACCTCTTGCACTCCCCTGACCGGGGACCTGGCTTGCAATGCAGGCATGTGCTCTGACTGGGAATCGAATTGGCAACCTTTTGGCAGGCTGGCACTCAATCCACAGAGCCACACTAGCCTGTAAACAAGGGCAGTAAACAAGGATTTAAAATATTTCTTTTATTTATTCCTATGTCCTCAGAAACTGGTACTGTCCCTGGCACATGGTCGGCACTTAGTAACTGTGTTGAATGAATATGTGAATTTAATGTTTTCCTGAGTTCTAAATTATGTGCTAAATTATGGTTATTCTATAAATATAAATGCAAATGTACTTACAGGCTGATTATTTCTAATTTACATGTTGTTTTTTTGCCTTATTCTTTCAAAATATTAAAAAGCCAGAAGGCACCCTGGCTGGTGTGACTCTGTGAATTGAGTACTGGCCTGTAAATCCAAGTGTCGCTGGTTTGATTCCCAGTCAAGGCACATACCTAGGTTGCCAGCTGGAGGCAGGTGAAAGGCAACCATTGATGGTTCTCTTTCTACCTCCCTCCCTTCCCCTCTCTCTAAACATAATGAATAAATCTTAAAAATAAATAAATTAATTAATTTAAAAATGTGTATTAAAAGAAAAAGCCAGGAGAGCCTTCAGAGTTGATGGGAACTACGTTGCCCTACTTAGCTGAGCCACAGCCTAGGAGAAAAACATATTCTTCTGTATGGCCAGGTTTGTAAGATCATTATCCAAATGCCAGGCCACTTTGAGGTCAGTGCTTCAGAAAATCACAAGTATAAATTCATGCATTTATGTGATGACTCTTAGAACTAAGGATGCTACACACACACATTTAAAGCATTAATGTTCTCTGAAGCACTTTCCTCAGGAGTAATACTTCCAAGAGAGGAGAGTGCACTTAGGTAAAACCAATGGCAGGTTCTATGCCACCATCTCAATAAGGCTACCCCTCTGAGTGCCGTGTGCCAGGAGTTTGCTTCCCATTGGATACACTCTCCTGGAAATATAAGAGAAGGTAAGTTGACTCCTAAGTGGATTTAAGATTAGCTTATTGGAATATTGTATTACATGTGCCTACAGGATCCATCCGTGGGTTGTGGCTTTGGTATCTGTGGCCTATAGGGGTCAGCTGTGTTTTTTGTTTGCTTGACATCTATTCCTCCTAGCTCTCTGGTAACTAGACTTTCCCCGGAAGCCATTTCTTCCACACTTTCAAATGTGAGATGTGGGAAGGGCTAACCTCATCCCCAACTCCAGAGGTATCACCCCTAGCCAACGTGTCATATCCCTTGGCTGCAGCCACACAGAAGAAAAACAGTTACCCAAACCCAGTGTAAACGCTAAGACCCCAATCTGGAGCTTTTTTTTAGTACTGCTGGGACTTTTCACTGGGCAAATGTAATTCTAATACTCTCAGAGAGACTGCCTGAGAATGCAGGGAAAAGAGAACTGAGGGACAGAGCAATAAGGGAGATCTCTGGTGCCAGTGTTTCAGAGCCTGGATCCAACTTGGCCTGCCTGCAGCTCAGATTCGCCTCTGAATTTTTGGTTTCATGAACCAATAAATTCTTTCTTCCTCTTTCTTAAACCAACCTGAATAACATTTTAGTCACTTACAGGAAGACATCCCTAACTGGCAAATTGGAATTTGAAAATGTGGGCCTGAAAAAGAGGCACAAAATGGTGAGAGTCATTGCTCAAGTGAAAACCCAACCTTGAACATTGGCCAGAAGCAAACTGATGACTGTGTTTCTCCTTCACATGAAACTCAAATTCCATTAGAATCAGGGAGAGTAGGAAGCTAGGAAACAGAAAAGACATTATGTTTTTTTCTTCTTTCTTTGATATCCTGACATGAAAAAGAAATCTGGTCATTCTTTTCTGGTTTTCGTGCATATGCTGGTCACATTCACTGCTTTTCCTTTGACATGAGTTCATTTGTTTACTTCCAAGGTGGGGAAGGAAGGAGACATTGAAATAAACCAGAGGATAAGTCTTAGCAGACTTCTCCAGGGCTTTAAAACTCTCTGTACTTGACTCAGGGGGATTCTACATACTTGCATTTGTCACTGAGCCTATAAGCTCCAAAAAGATGTTATTCGACTTGTGCAACATTAAGAGATGTTTATTGCATAGAGTGATTAAGCCAGACTTTGATTTGTGCACATGTATGAGTGAGTGGGGCGGGCTTTCTCCTTTTAAGAGTAGTTTCTAATCTGTGATCAGCCCTTCTTCACTTTCTTGGGCCACACCTTTGCCATGGCCCTACTTTCACTTCTGACTAGCCTGAATTCTGCTAATAAAGGATTCTTCATAAAATACTGCATCCCATTCCCATTCCCCACTTTGAAGAACTTCAGTGGTCCCCTATAGTTTCTTTTTCTTTTTTAGAAAGAGAAGAAGGGAGGGAGAAAGAGAGGGAGAGAAACATCGAAGTGTGAGAGAAATACCAATTGGTTGCCTCTTGCATGCACCACAGCCGGAGACCGAGGTATGTGCCCTGACCTTTTGGTTGGTTCATAGGCCAGAGCTCAATACACTGAGCCACACCAGCCAGGTGCCCCTGTAGTTTTCATATTGAATCTATCCTCTTTTTCCTGGTCCTTAATAAAACTACTATTAATAAAAAGCCAATTGTTTGGAACACTTACTATGTGCCAGGCACCATGCCTTGGTTTCATATTCATTATCTCAGTTAATCCTAAAATGATACTATAAAGCAGAATTCAATCTTATCCCTCTTTTTTTCCAGATGAGAAAACTAGTGCACAGAGAAATTAAGTAACTTGTTCAATGTCATGTGGCCATTAGTGATGGGGTCTGAATGCAGCCCTGTCATTCTGGCTCCAAACCCTGTATTCCTACCAGAAGATTCTACTGTCTCAAAAGCTCTTCCATAACCTGCTCTGTCCCTACCTTATTTCTTAGAGCTCTCAATTTCCGTAGTCCAATTAGGCTGGTCTTATGACCACCATTTTCTAATTTCATTGTCTTTGTTTATTTGTTCATTCATTCATTCAATCATTCATTCCTTTAGCAAATATTTACTGAGCCCCTGCCCCAGGTGCACATGCTGTCCAGATGACGTGACCAAGAATGCTGTCTTTTCTCATCTCCAAATTCTGTCTTTTGTGACTCTGCTGTAGACCCTTCCTTTCATGCATCCCACCTTAACCAATGCAGCTGGCATGGCTTCCCTTCCCATGAACATCAAGGGCATAGAGGGCATGACATAGTTTAGCACTCAATCTTAAAGGGTCTTCAGAGGTTTCAGGGTATCTTGCTTTCCTATCAGGAGTCAGATGCCTGAAGGACCAATTTAGGGAACATGCTCCTATCATATTTATCACAGTGTTGAGTGGTAACAAGTACCCAAGAAATATCCTTTCATCCAAGGTTGAGTGAACAAATGGAGTCAATGACAATGAAAATACAATGATTTCAAAATGGCCTTCTGAGCCCTGGCTGGGTGGCTCAGTTGGTTGGAGTCCCATGCACCAAAAGGTTGTGGGTTTGATTTCCAGTCAGGGCACATACCCAGGTTGCAGGTTTGATCCCCAATCAGGGTGTGTACAGGTGATTTTTCTCTCTTTCTCCCTTTCTAAAAAAAAATCAATTCTCTAAAAATCAATTAAAAAATAAAAATATAACCTTTAGAAAAATTTTGAATCTGTGTTCTTTTGTGGGCCTAGAATTCACCTACAGTTTCTAATAATTTTATGAGGTAAGTATTATTATCCCTACTTTACAGATAAGACTGAGGCTCAAAGGTGGGTGACCTGCCTAAGTTCGCAAACTGGACAAATCTCAGAACACAGGCTCTCAACCACTGCCTCATATTGCCTCCACAATCCTTGCTTGGGTGGTTCTCCTGAATTCACAAATATTGAAAATTTATGATAGGTTCTGCGGCTAACGGGTTTTCACAGAAGATACACTTTGTCAGGACCTTCTACACAGATATTTTTATTTCTAGGAATGGAAACTTGCTGCTGTTGTGAGGAAACCTGGTAAATCTCTGGCAACTTCTACATCTGACTTACCGCTTAGTCCTGGGACTTAAGGTTAAATCCTAGAAAAAAGCCATGTGGGATGCACTTCCTGGCCACGTCTCTGGTTCTTGGATGCTGTCAGCGACATTACCTGAGTTTGTACTCACACAATAGCACTCTTTCCACAAGGTGAAGGTAGGGGTGACAGGGTAGGAGGAGATGTTCTATTTTTTCTTGAATGGTTATGTCCTTTCACACACAATCAACTCAGTAAAAAGGAAGTGGCTGGGGGGCATTGCTAAAAACAAGTCCTATCTCTTCACCCTCAGTACAGCTGGCTTCCATACGTCTCAGCTGCCATACCCAGCTGCAATGAGGAGTGTCCCTCCCTTTGAAGATAGTTATCCCTGCCTTCCATCCCCATCCTCACCTTGCCCTGCACAGATTAGAGCCTCAGAGGCATATGCTACCCCCAAGGGTCTGGAAAGCTTTCCAGCCCAAAAACCTTAGTGTCAGAATATAGTTATGGATATATAATCTTTGCTCTTTCCTCTGCATCAGTGTTCTGCAAAGGGTGATTCTTATCCCTTGATGGTCCAAAGATGGTTTTGGGGTGTGTGTGAATGGTCTCCTTTCCCCAGAGGCTCACAGACAATGCTGCACTCCCCTGACAGCCTCTGAAGGACACTGCATTCTTCTTGGTCCAAAGGAGATGAAAATTGTTAGCCTACACCTGATTCTCCCCACTGGTTCCTTCTCCATAGTTTCCACTTCTATAACCTCATAGCCTTTCTTCCTTTAACCCAGTCAACTCTTTTTCCTAGGTCTCTCTGTACCTCATCATGCTCCCTGTCAACAACTCCTCCCCACATTTCCAGCTGCTTCTCCTTTTTCACCATCCCTTCTCCCTTCTCTCTGGTCCCAGCACTTTTCCCCTTCATTCTGACTCAGTTCTGTCCCCAGCCCCTACCCCTGACCTCTAGTTGGAGTTCCCCTCCTTAGATCTGTCAAACACCCCAGGTCTAGCTGCCCCTGCCCTGCTCCTACCATCTTCCTGACCACTAATCTCTGTCCCTGGGCATTGAACTCATATTTTCAACCTCTTCTCCCCTATTAGTGCAATCCTTTCTGGCTAGTCATGATTCTCCACTACCTTTTACAACCATTCCCCCTCCCACATTTATATACTAGTTTCTTTTTTAAATAAATGTATAAAAGTAAAAAAGTGTCACTTAAATAAAACTAATAAGTAAATAATAAACATGACAAATGATACTTGGCTATGAGACACTACCTATAAACTCATGATCTTCAAGGATGCTATGTCAATTATCCTCACATTGTCCATTGCCAGGCACCAAAAGGTTCTCACTAGAAGTTGATTATAAACAACCTTTTGGCTTACAATCCTGTAGATAGTCTGAGGGGAAAGGACAACATGCATACATGAAACCTCCATAGTGATGCAGGGTGCAGAAAAGTAAAATATAAATGAAACTCAGGAAAAAGAGATGAGATAAGCAGTGGCTTTCAGCCGAGGACTTCTGTGAGCAGTTTAATTTTTATTTTGAAGCTGGTGGTTTATGTTCAGAGAATGGAAAGGCACAGAGTAATATTCCAATGTATATATGTACCACTTCTTTATCCAGTTACCTATTGATGGACACTTGTTATTTCCATATCTTGGCGATTGTAAATAATGCTGCAATGAACATGGTGGTGCTTATTTTTTCAAATTAGTGTAGGCATACGATTATAGCAAGGAAGGGGAGGAATTTGAAGGAAAAACTCTGGGAGTGTTTCAGTGATTTCTCTTTCTTGCGGTAGGAGGAGCAGGAGGGGGCCTTCAGACCAGGAAGGCTGGGCCTCTCCTCCCCTCTCCTGAAAGAATGACGTCTGATTACATTCTCCAGTAAGGCTGCATTATTTGCTGTAAGGTTTATGGGGGAAAAGTTATCAGAGGGCAATCCAGGTATAGCCTCAGCCCCAGTCCTCCTAGGTACAACTTGGGCAGTAAACACCCCGAACTTATTTGCCTGTCTACCAAGGAAATAAGAAGAGGAATTAGTTAACCTTGCGTGCCAGGCACTGAGCCGGGTACCAAAGGAACACAAGCCCTGCCTTCCAGGCACCTGTTCTAGTAGAGGGTGTGTTGTTCAGAGTCTCCGGGAACTGATTCAACCTGAGTGGGACCCGTCTTGGCGCATCAGGTACCCAAGCCCAGCTACGAGGCCAAAGCCAGAACTCCAGTATCCGCAGCGCCGGCGGCTGGGCAGGGTAGCCCTCCGCAAGGCTCCTGAAGGCCCCGGGCCGGGGGCGGGGCCCGTGCTGTGACACCGCCCCTCGCCTCGCCTCGCCCCGCCCCGCCCCGCGCACGTTGCCAGGGTGATCAGGTGACTCCTACTTTGCGGCTGTTGGGACTGCCGTGACGTCAGGCGCGCTGCGGCTACTCGCTCCGTCCGAGGCTAGTGCCGAGCTATCTGTGCCCTCTTGCCTAGTCCCTCCTGCTCCCGGCGCAACCGGTGCGGGCCAGTTGCTGGAGAGGTGAGGTGAGGCGGTCCCGGGCCAGGCCAAGCTGGGACCATGGAGGGGGTGCGGCGCGGGCCGGGCCCTTCCCGGGTCGTGCGTGTCCCAAGTTCCCCAGAGGGCTCCCCGAGGGCAGCCGGCACTGGGGCGGGTTGGGCCGGCTCCAGAGGGGGCGTTCGCAGCCCGGGGAGAATGGTGGGGACCCCGGGGAGCGGCAGCAACCTGCCCAATGCCCACCTGAGTGGCTCCTTCACACACATACCCTAACCCCCAGCCACCACCCCCCGCGAATGTTCCTCCGGCTCGCGGTAGCCGCGCAGCTGGCAGAGGCTGTGGAGAATCCGGCGCTGTCCGCCCAGCCTCTGGGGGGTGGACTTAGAGGGTTCGGCGTTGGAGGAGTTGACAGGCTTGGAGAGGGACGTGCCACACCCCGCCTCAGGGGACCTTTGCGGGATGCTTCGGCATCTCTTTGCCTGGGGCTGCGACTTCTGAGGCGCAGCCAGGAACGTACTTGGTGCTTTAAGCTGGTGGGTCTGCGGGGGCCGGGCTGTTCCGGAGCCCCGCGGGTGGGACCAGGGGCTGAGGGTGTCCACACAGGGTACTGCGGTGGGGAGGAATCCTGACCGCTGGGACCAAGTGGACCTGGTGGGGGAGGTGAAATCTGAGTGGAGTCATGCGGAGTGGGGACTCTTCTCCCCGCCGGCGTTCAGAATTGGAAGCGTAGGGGGGGGGGGGGAGCTGGGAGACCTTGCACTAGAGGAAAAGGAAAGAAGATTCTGTGACTGACTGGACGGAGTACTATGGCTGTGTGGGAGGAAACAAGTTTGGAGAATTAGGTGAGGGCGGATTAGGAAAACTCCTGGGTTTCCAGCTGAAGGTGTACTGTGGGAGTCATCGAAGCGTCAGCTGGATTTGGGGTAGCAGGATCACTGAGATGGGGAGACACAGAGGAGGCTGTTGTGACAACCTGGGAAAGGGATGACAACACCTGGAACTCGGTTGTGGTGGGATTCTGTGAAGCCTGTTTATAAAATAGTTATAACAGATGGGGATGCAGGCAGCCAGGTGCTGTACACTCCCGTCATTGTTAGCTGGTTAAAACAAAAATGCCTTCTTAGGGAGAAAGGAAGCACCAACTGCAGCTCATTTTCTTATCTCATTTGGCCCAACTTAATGACTACCTACCTAAGAACTTTGCCCCTCTACATGGTAGTGCAAAAGTAGGTTTACAGTTGTGAGTACACGAAACACAGTTTATTCTTGTATCACTATTTATTAATTAATGTACATTTTCCATAGGAACAACTGTGAAACTACTTTTGCCCCACCCTCCATGTGCATGGCAGTTGGACTATCTACAATAGCACTTGTCCTTCATGAGAGGTTTCAAACTGTCTTACAAACAAACACCTCTTGTTGCCAGTGTGAAACCCAAATCCTAAGTGAACGGTAGGAGATTTAATGTGGGGGAAATTATTAAAGGATAACTAGTGCCCAAAACATGACTATGGGCATTGCAGAAGCTGAAAGGAGTCCCCTGCTCTTTGTGAATTGCAGAACAAAAAGTTCCCCTTTTCTACATTTTCCTTTCAGCTTGCGGGCTTCCCAGCATCAGAATGTTGAGGGGTTAATTGGCCATTTTGTCTTACCTTCCTAAGAAACAAAGAACATATTTTAATTACTGAAGAATGATTTGGTGATTTGTTTTTTTCCCAGCTGTGGAACTTACTGATTCAAAAAAACACAAAAAGAAACATCAGTCCATTTTATACAGAACCATAGGAACTTCTGTGTTCTGGGAGGAGATGAAATGGCTGAACCTTCCCACCAGTTTGTTTTGTATATGTTTGACTCCAGAAAACAGAATTGGACCTCTGGGGATCTCCTACAGTAAAAGCAATATAGGGAATTGCCGAGAACTTGGAAAGTGGCCACCGCTGGTTCGTATATAGACTGTAGAGACCTGCCCAGGTCCCAAGGTAGGGCAAATCCAGAGTGGTTGCACCTAGGGAGAGCAAACTTTTAAGTGAGCTTCCAGTCAGATTGGTGAAGTCATTCTCTGTAAAGGAAGTCTTAAGATAGATCACCTGAACAATATGTTTACCATACACTACTACTTATCCAATTAATCCCTATCCACCCCTTGTTATAATAGTGATTGTTAAGGGGCTTTGCAGGGGCCTCATAATATTGAGAATTGCTGGATATGAAATTTCTTGGCTGTATATATTTTTAACTTGTTAACCATTTTCTAAACCTCTTTGAAAATATTTGAACCAGCCAACAAATCATGCTTCCTTTGGAAATAAACAGTCTGCCCTCCTCTCCCCCAAACGCTGTAAAACTATGTGCTTTCAGGGTGGTTAAGTAGGCCAAGAGTTTTGGGGAATTTTCCGCTTTCATTTACTCCTGCCATTTCCCACAAGTTTTCCCAATGATAGAAAATCTAAGACTTCATTGTCAGGAAAAAAAAAATGTTAGTGTGTTTCCCTAAGCTGGGCTTACTGGGGCTGGGTGTTTTGTTGAGAAACTGAAATGCCCTCCCTTAAGGAGAACTGGACCTAGGTGAGAGGACTAGGATAAGGGTTAGGGACCTTCCACAGAGCATTCTGAGCTTTCACCTTTGTCACCCAAAGCCTTGGGCAGGGCCCTCCTTTCTTGGCACTGAAACCTTCCTTCACCTTGAAATGGGATAATGAATGGCCAGTAATCCCTTCACAGAGGAACCCAAGAGAATTAATGAGAAACTTACATGAAGTTTGAGCTCATCTAAAACAAATATTCTAATTCTGGATGAACAGTAAATTTTGAGACCAAGTGAAATGAAAAAGAGTTGGGCATTCTAAATTTTTGTAAAAGCCTCCTTCAAACACTAAGGCTTTGTGGCTTTTTTGTTTTGTTTTGTTTGGGTTTTTTTTTTTCCCAGGGTAGTCGGATTTGGTTACCAATATGCCTGTAATCCAGATCTGCAGGCCTGAGAGTAAGTGCATGTTTGTCTTTCACATGTAAAGCAGTTCAGGACGCCCACCCCCTTTTCCTCTTTTAGAGTGCTTGGGGTAAATCAGTAACCTAGCAGGTATGGGGCTTTAGACTCAGCACCTTTTCATCCCTAAAGGAATTAGTTATTAAGCTCATCAGAGACAGAAGTGGGTAATAAAGCCCACTAAATTGAATGAGTAAAATAGTCATTTTTAAAAATTCCCCTCTCCTATGTCGTCAGTCCACCAAGCTGCCAGTCAAATAGAGATTCAAGTGCTTGCTGATGTTCCCAGGGATTGTACAGAACTGTGAATAACTGTCTCTTCGACTTTTGACATTTGTTGGCTAGTCCCATAGTTCTCTTGCAGGGAAATTCTGACAGGAGAAGGAGAGGCTTCCTATTTTTCTCAGACTGAGCACTGTGTTCCAGGCTTTCAAGCTCCCCACGCTTGGCCTACACTACTAATTGGCTTGGCTATAAAATGGGAGTCAGCAATTAAAAACAGCAGCATATAAAAGTGAGGGGTCTGGATGTGAATTGACTCTCCAGCCAAAAAGGTTTACAGTGCTTTGGGCTTTGGACACTGTATACAAAAGGCTGTTCAAAAGGAAGTGAGCTTGGAATGAATTCTTTTTTGTAGGTTTTTTTGAGATGTGGAATATTCTTACTGATTTAGGCTTCAAGCAAGGGAGGCTGATGGTTTGAATACAGTCTCTGGTCAGCAAGCTAGTATGGTATGACTTTGCTAAAAAACAGAGATGATGTATATTTTTCTGAACCTTTTCAATTAAATAGTTTGAGAGTGTTGATAGTCATGGTGGGAGGATGGGTTGATTTATTTACCTGCATTTACTCATTGAGGAGTAATGCCTTATTCACAGGTTCCTATCATTATTCTTTGATGATTTATGCTAAAGAAGCATTTGTTATTTCAGCAAATACATACATCATTACTGAAAATTTTCTGACCATGTGGTCATTGTTCAATGAAAGGTAGGAATAGGGGACAATTGAACTGAAAATGTTTTGGGGGAGAAAAACTCCTGGAAGTGGTGCTAGACTCCTGCCACATTAAATTTCTTAAAAAAAAAAAAAATATATTTTGGCCTTGACTGGTGAGGCTCAGTGGATTGAGTGCTGGCCCATGAACAGAAGGGTCACCGGTTTGATTCCCAGTCAGGGCACATGCCTGGGCTGCTGGCCAGATCCCCAGTTGGGGATGTGTGGGGGGACAGCCAATCGATGTTTCTCTCCCTCTCTTTCTTCTTCCCTTCCCCTCTCTAAAAATAAATAAAAATAAAATCTCTCAATAAAAATATTTATTTTCATTATATTTCATTGAGTGTGCTATTATAGTCACACTCAATTTTCCCCCCTTTCCCCCCTCTTCTGCCCAGTACCCCCCCCATTCCCTCAGGCAATATCCCCTAAAAATTGATTTTTAGATTCAATTCTTGATAGATACGTATTTTTGCTATTTTATCGTTCATAGATTTGATATTTTTCTTAAATCCCTTTAACATTTTATACGATAGTGATTGGGTGATAATGAACTCCTTTATTTTTTCCTTATCTGGGAAGCTCTTTATTTGCCCTTTTATTCTAAATATCTTTGTTAGGTAGAGCAACCTTGTCTGTAGGCCCCTGCTTTTCATGACTTTGAATATTTCTTGCCAGTCCCTTCTAGCCTGCAAGATTTCTTTTAAGAAATCAACTGATAGTCTTATGGGGACTCCCCTGTAGGTAACTAACTTCTTTCATTTGGGTGCTTTTAAGATCCTTTCTCTATCTTCAACCTTTAACATTTCAATTATCTTGGAGTAGGCTTATTTGCATCCATCTTGCTTGAGTAGTCTGCACTTCTTGGACTTGCATGCCTATTTCCTTCACCAAATTAGGGAAATTTTCTTAAATTATTTTTTAAAATAGATTTCCAATTTCTTATTCTTTCTCTTCTTCTGATACCCCTGATGCAAATATTGGAATGCTCAAAGTTGTCACAGAGGCTGCTTATACTATCCTCATGTTTTTTTTTTTGGATTCACTTTTCTTCCTGTTGTTCTAATTGGGTTTTTGTTGTTGTTGTTGTTTCTTTTTGCTTATGTTCTAGATCATTGATTTGGTTCTCCGCTTCACTCACTCAATAGTTGTTTCCCTGTAAATTGTCCTTTACTTCAGTTAGTGTATCCTTCACTTTTGATTGGAACTTTTTTATGCTGCTGAAGTCCGTGAGCATCCTTATAACTAGTGTTTCAAACTCTGCATCTGATATGTTGCTTATCTCCATTTTGTTTAGCTCATTTTCTGGAGTTTTGATCAGTTATTTTATTTGGGCCATGTTTCTTTGTCTCCTCAATTTGGCAGCCTCCCTGTGTTTGTTTCTATGCATTAGGTAGCGCCACTTTGACTCTGTTTTGGTAGTGTGTCTAATGTAGCAGGTGCCCTGTAGGGTCCAGAAGCATAGCCTTCCCTATTACCTAAGCTGGGTGCTTGAGGTGTGCACATTGTGTGGGCTAAATATACCCTCCTCTTGTAGTTGAGCCTTGGTTGCTGTTGGCAGATCAATGGTAGGGATTTACCCAGGTTTATGGAGTCTCAACTATGACACTAGTCTGAGGGCTCTGTGTAGGGAGGGTGTAGGAAAGGGACAATGGCCTCTGCTTGCCTTGATGCCAGACACTTCAGTTTTTCCCTGTATACCACTCAATGACTGTGAAGCTGCTCCCCCATTGCAGAGCTTTGAGGAAGTGACTCTGAGTAGATGAGTCCCTGGTGTGGGTTCTTTAAGGGGAACCGCTTGGGGCTCCAGTAGTTTCTTCCATTGACTCAATCCCACTGTTTTTTGCAGCCAGATTTATCATCCTGGCACTGGATACCTGGGCTGGGGGTGCCTGGTGTGGGGCTGTGACCTTTCACTTCCAAGATACCCCTTCTGAATTTTTATTCATCACGTGTGTGTATGGGACCAGTGCATTCTGCATCTGCACCCCTCCTACAGGTCCGGATGGATGTGGCTTCTTTAATTTCATAGTTGTCAGACTTTATTTCAACTAAATTTCTGATGATTCTGAGTGATGATTGTTCAATATTTTTGTTGTAATTTAGATGTGGTTGTGTGAAGCAGCCTGCTGTCATCTTTACCAGAAGTCTTACCACATTCAGTTTCTAATGCTGGAGCCCTGGCTGGTAGCACAGTGGATAAGGGGCCGGCCTGCAAACCCAAAGGTCACTGTTTCGATTCCCCAGTCAGGGCACATAACCAAGTTGCAAGCCAGGTCTCCAGCCAGGTCCATAGCTGGAGGCAGGTGAAAAAGGCAAACATACATTGATATCTCTCTCCCTCTATCCCTTCTTCCCCTTTCTCTAAAAATAATAATAAAATAATAAAAATGTTAATGCTGCACTCGCTGTTTTACCAGTCAGCTTTCAGTGTCTTGGGCAGGATCATTTGGGGAAAGTAAGTGTGAAGAGGGGGACATTCATAGCAATGTGCCTAGCTCATGAGTCTTTATCATCAATTTTTTTCTTTTTAAAAGATTTTATTCATTATTTTTAGAGAAAAGGGCAGAGAGGGAGGAAGAAAAGGAGAGAAACATCAACATACACTTGCCTTTCACCTGCCTCTCCAGCTATGGAGCTGGCTGGAGACCTGGCTTGCAACCTGGTTATGTGCCCTGACTGGGAATTGAACCAGCGACCTTTGGGTTCACAGGCTGGTGCCTACCCACTAAGCCATGAGCCAGGGCAAGCCTGCTAACTTATTTCTTTTCAGCTGCCATGAGCTTCCTGGAGACCCTGTACGTCCACCTTTTCCCCACCCCCCATGCTTAGCCTTTCTTCCTCAGCAACACTACCCTCTATAAGGCCAGTGTGATTTTTCTATCTCTGATTCGGTTTCTACATCCTTTGGCTCTGCAGACTTTGCTGAACTGAATCTAAGGGATCTTTGCTATCTGGTGGTGTGAGAAAGACTCCAGTAAGAGGTGGCTGCATTCTGAAGCAGAGCGCTTGGAAGTGGATGCTTTATCTCACTTTATATGTGTTCCACCTGCTTTTTTTTTTTTTTTTTTTTTTTTTTTTTTTTTTTTTTTTT
>PVIW01009107.1:0-20961 GCA_004026585.1 Noctilio leporinus | reverse complement strand
TAAATTGAAACTACTATCACCTTCCCCAAATTATTTAAATTGTTTGTCGATTGTCCCCAAATCATGTTACATACTTACTTGGGAAAATACTGCTTGCAGCCAAAGAGAAGACTCACTAAGTGAATTTTTCAGATGTCAGCAGTTACTAGTAATGGTTTGGAGTAGACAGGCCTGCAGAGGAGGACCCCTTAAATCCCATCTTCTGAAACTCCATGTGGCTCTGTGAAAGCAGGAAGACAGCAGAGGGAAGAAACTAGGAGTTAAAAAGAAAGAAGTGAAAGGTCGCTTGTTCGATTCCCAGCCAGGGCACATAACCAGGTTGCAAACCAGGTCTCCAGCCAGATCTGTAGCTGGAGGCAGGTGAAACGCAACCATACATTGATGTCTCTTTCCCTTTCTGCTGCTCTCCCTTCCCCCCCTTTCTAAAATAATGAAATAAAAATCTTCGGAAAAAAAAAAAGAGAGATTGTTTTTTAAAAAAAAAAAAGAAAGAAGTGCAGTCAGTATGAAAACACGGGTGTTTTTATATGAAATTTGCCAAAAGGAGGTGAGACTCTGCTATATTAAGCTCTAGGGCTCTTCCTCAGGGTTGTGCCTTCATTGGTGCTGTGGAACACTGTTCTCTCTGTGCATGTATACTGTCAGAAAACTCAGGTTTTAATTCAGGGTGGATGCAATTAGAAAAAAAAAAAAACAAAAAACACCTCATCAGTACCCTATACTTTGAGCCCCTTGTCCTCCACATGTATAGTAGCTTTTTGTGGGTTTTACTAATAACAGAAATCCAAAGATATACTCTAGTATTTGTGTTTTCTAATCTTTGTTGTTCATAATGCCTGTTTCTTTAAAAAGCCTATGAAAATGAAGAGAAGGGGAAAGAATGAGCTGCCCTGGGTTGTACATGGTCTCTTAAGGTGCTGCATATGGTAGATGTGACTGGTACTTGCTGATGTGAAGTGAAATCACTCTTGTCTATTAAGAGCCTCCCTGCAGGGCTGGCTGAGCCGCTGCCCTCCTCCAAGGATCAGGAGGGCACATTTTAATGGTGGAGCAAAGCAGGCTGATTTGGTGTCCATCAGGAACCAGCAGTGCTTAGTTAAATTACTAGCGCATTAAGCTGTAGGGGCCTCTTTCTAAGCCATCACGATTTCAAGTTTCCCACACAGCCTATCTGATGCTTGGGGTAGGGGCAGGTTGGAGTGGGGGAGTCAGGCAGAGCCAGTCTTTCAGGGACTTTGCTGGTGGGGGACCTGGCCTGAGAAGTGGCCTTGTCAGGCTTGTTGGGAGAGATGGACCAGTCCCCTTTTTAATGTGTCCTCTCAACTTGGCAGACGCAGAGTTCATCCCTTTTCTCTCTCTCCAGGATCTAACCCATGCTTTCATTTCCACAACTCACTTACTGTGTTAACAGCTTTCTTCCATTTTCCCTATCCTTCTGTTCATTGCTGCTTCCTCTTCCAATCTTCCCTCTTGCTGGGTCTCATTTTCTCTCCATTGTCACTTTGAGGGCTAGCTATTTGAAGTTCCAGAGTTACAATGCTGTCCTGTATGTCCCAGTGACTAGATGTCATTCAGAGGTCCCCAGTCAACCTTTACTTCCTGGACTGGCTTTCAGATAGTGTAGATGGGGTACTGACAAGAGTCCCTGACCTGAGTCTTTGGATGAAGCTGGAGGTGCCTCTCCCCAACCAGGGGTCCTAACAGTGTGGAAAGGGGGCTGTGGTGAGGATTTGCTGGCATTGTCAGCTGTCAAGACTAGAGGCTGAGGTTCACCCTCTGGAAGTTCTTTCAGAAGCTGAAGGCAGAATCAGAATGGGGAGTCCTGCATCCAGGCAGTCCTCTGGTTTCTGTAGAGGACCGTATGCAACTAATAAAGGCTGCAGAAAGGGCCCTTGGTTAGGTTGGCCTGGCACCTATGGGACTATTTCCAACTGTGAATCCTGCCTTGAAGCCAGGTTTCTCCAGGTGACAACAGGAACAAACTATGTTCCTGGTAGTAGTTGGATGATTGTTGAAGCGTCTAAAAGCATGGCTTTCCTGCCCAATGAATTAAGAAATGGACTTGATTCTCTTAAAAGCCATGTGGCAAACTACCCAAAAATGGTTAGTGGGGGTTTTAACTTTCATTGTTAAATATGTATAGAAAATATATTGGGTTGGCAAAAAAAGTCTTTTAGGTTTTTTTTCTGTATGTTGGCTCTAGTAGTGCTTAGCTGTCTTTAACTTCATGCAAAACAATTTTGTTAGATTGTATTGTGACAGCTGTCATACCAGCATGCATTAAAAAAAAACTTATCAAAATTGGTGACTTTTTGTGTAGCCATTTTAATATTGAAGTTGGAAGAAGATACACAACATCTTCAGCATATTTTGCTTTCAAGAAAGGTAAAAACACACCTGAAATGCAGATTTGTGCAGTGTATGGAGAAGGTTCTGTTGACTGATCGAATGTGTCAAAAGTGGTTTGCAAAGTTTCTTGGTACTATTGACATTTTGGCCAAATAATTTTTTTCTGTGGGGCTGTCTTATGCATTGGAAGATATTTAGCAGCACCTCTGGTCTCTACCCCACAGAAACCAATAGCAGGCGATAGCCAACAAACTCATAAAATCCAAATTAATAAAGTCCTTGGTGAAAATGAAAAAAGTATCTTCTTTTTTGTGGAAAAAAACTAAACAGACTTTTTGGCCAATTCAATAATTCTAACTACTACATTTTTTAAAAAAGATTTTATTTATTTTTAGAAAGAGGGGAAGGAGGGGAAAAGAGAGGATGAGAAACTTCACTATGTTGTTGCCTTTCCCATACCCCCAACTGGGGACCTGGCCATCCCAGGCGTGTACCCTGACTGGGAATTGAACTGGTGGCCTTTTGGTTCTCAGGCCAGCACACCAGCCAAGGCTCATTCTTCCTAAGGGTCAAACAATAGCAGTGCCATGGTTTGGAAATTCCATGGTTTATTTAATCATCTCCATATTGATGGACCTTTGGGATGCTATATATCATATAAATATGTATGTGTACATGTACTTTATATATGCTATATGGCTGTTAAAAACAAATGCTACAATAAACTTGTGTGTGGTATACAATTATGTGTATAAAATTAGTTCGGTAGGTAATTTTTGTTGTTTGTTTGTTTGCATCCCAGCAGTAGTATATATCTGCAGGAGAAATTCCTAAAGGTGAAATTACTGGTTCAAAGAGTAAGGTGTTTTTATTCATTTATTTGAGGTTTCCCTGAAAAATGTGTCTGTTGAATAATCTGTAAGAAAATAAGGATGGATCCTTTATAAAAACAAGGATGTTTCCTGCAAACATTAGGGAGGAATGGGATGCTAGTGCCTGGGCAGCTCAGGGTAATGCTATTTTAGTTGTCGATGGATATTTTCAGGTAACAATGATTTTTTTAGGACTGTTTAATAAATTTACAGATCTTATATCTTAGAGAGTAGCAAGTCCTGGATCCAGCCAAGAGTTCTGTATAGAAAGCTTTATGCAAAAAGGTTTTAGCAGATGATATCCTCTGTTGAAGGGAATTTCTCTGGATTCCTTCAAAGTCTCCAAGGCTGGAAGAATGCTAAAATGTACATTACCAAGTTTAATATTAGAGGGAGGCAGGATTAGCTGTCGCCGTGCAGGACGGGGCAAAAGTAGGTTTACAGTTGTTCATATGGAAAATAATACAATAATAAATAATACAAGAATAAACCATTTCACATACAACTATAAACCTACCTTTGCCTTACCCTGTATTTTCTAATAATGTTTTGAACTACTGTAGATAAGACTTTTTAGACTTCTCCTAATCTAATGAGTCAGGACAACTTAAGAATACTTGCATCTTCATGTTATTTTAATGTTGGGGATAGTGGCTGAATGGCATTAACAAACTGTTTTACTTAAACAGTTTGTAGACTTTTTAGTTTCATGTGAAATTCAGTTATAAAATCCTAATGTGTAGTTTTTTATATCAAATTCTTTGTGAGAAAGGAAAATAAAATAGGACAATCTCTGAATCTCTGCATTACTCTAGGACAGGACTTCCAAAGATAGATGACCCACTATTATATTTTTGCCTTCCATGTGCATTTTGATGCTTTTGTTCAGGAAGGGTCCCATTTCTAAGCTGTGTGTCAGTGTTTGCTCCACAGAAATTAGGGATGGATAATAATATTGGAAGGCCAACTCCAAAATCAGTATTTGGCCAATAATGAAGTAACACTACAGGCTGTCTCCTTCTAGTCTGCCCCTGAAAGAGAAGCAGCTTAGGAAATGGTAACAGTCAAATGTGTTAGGAATGGTTAGCGAGTTATAAAAAGAAAGACATTGTCCATGTCAGGATAACTGTGAGGTCTCCTGGCGTTGCTCTGTTGTGGGAGCCTCACTATCATATTATAAATAAGTAAATCCCTGCTGTGGCTCTGGAGCTCTCTTGGAAAGTGGTCCAGGAGCAGGTTCTGCAGAACCTACGTGAAGGCCTACGGGTTTTGGAATGCCTGTTCTTGTGGCTTTGGGGTTCAGATTTGAAGCCGTTGCTTTTTATCTCCACTTGCTGTTTACTCACATGTACGTGTGGCACGGCTTTCCCTGTTGGTGGCATCATTCGGGCTCTACTTGTACCTCAGTTTTAGTAAACTTGCATAACTCTTTGAGATGACCACCCTCTGGACCACCCAAGGTAAATTTTGTTGAGTCTGTATAGGCAAACTATCCTTACCCCTGAAATTTGGGGAACTTCCATCTGATGTAACAGACTAATAGAAAGGTAATTTTATTTTTATTATTAGCAGTACTGAAGGGGAAGAGCAAGCCAGCTAGAGTTCTTTCTGTCACATTCCCAGTACTCAGTCTGTCATGTAATAGGTACTTATATTGCTAAATAAACAGTATTAGGTTTGCCAGCGGTATCCAAAAAGTAATAATAAGTAATGGAAATCTTTTTAAAAGATAGAAAGAATACCTATAGAAAAGGAAGCTGCAATAATCCTGAAATGATCATATTTTCAGCAAGGCTGTGAGCTGACCCTTTGGCTGCATCTGATACAATCTGTTTCAGCCGTAATGAATTTGTTCCACTGAAACACATTCAGCTCTTCCTCACCAATTGTTACCTGTGACTATTGCGTGTGCTTAACTTGCAGTTCAGCACTTCCTCTCAGAAGCATTCTCTGATTTCCCTGAGCTGAGGTCTCTGCTGTGAGGTCACAGTACCAACTGTTCCTCATTTTTTGGTTGGTTTCACAATTGCTGATGTTAATGTTGGTTTCTCCTGCTAATCCAAGAAGAAATGGTCTCTTGCTTACCAGCATCTAGGTAGTTACTGGAACCACCAGTGCTGAGCCCACAGGTTTACAAAAACTGTAAACACCAGAGGGTAGAGGAGCACAAACCAGTAATTCCAAAGCTTTTTTTAGCCTAACAAACCATACCCAAAATTATGGGTATGAGAATCAAAAAAAATCAAGGGACCTAGTATATAAAATAACCTATCTATAAAGATCCTATTAAAAGGTCATCTAATCTGGGAGTTAAAAAAAGACACAGGAGGTATTTAAGAATAAGATCTGTTCTCATGCTTTTAAACTAAAGACAATTTATAAATTCCCAAGAAGGATATGTTTAGGATGGAAGGGTTAAGCATGACTTTTGGCTTTGACCATAAGATCATTTGCAGTGTGGGGGAGTCTGTACATAATCAAAATATATATTTTTTAATCTCATGTTTGGTACTTAGCAAAGTGACTTCTCAGTTTGAAGCAGAAAGAAAACAGTTAAATAATTGAGGGAGCTGAAATGTCTTGTAAAAAGAATCACAATTACAAAAGTCACTGTAAAAAGCAGTGAAATGCAGATTTAAAAAAATAGGTTACCAACAAGGGGAAGATGAGTAATACGAGGAGAAATCAGGGTACTGGAAATGGAAAGAAGGTCTACAGAGGCATGTAGCCATTTAAAAACAAGGTGGGCAACCTGAAAAGCACGAAGTGAACTATTTTTTTCTGACTAGGTTGCCTTAGTCAAACTTTCAGAAATACAAAAACAAAACAAGTATAATAAATAACAATTGCCTATTATTCCAACCAGATTTTTTCTTCTATCCAAATTTTTGCTGTCTGCTATTATTGTACAACTTAGTGTGAAAATCTTAATGTGTAACTTTGAGTTTATAGCATGTATGTAAACATGACTCAGCTCAATATGTAGAACATTTCCATTATTCCAGAAGGCTCTCCTTGTGCCTCTTTCAGTCAGTATTCATAGACTCAGTTTGGCTGTTTTTGAACCAGATATAAATGGAATCATACAGTGTGAAGTCTGTTGAGTCTGGCTTCTTTTGCTCAGCTTTGCCTGTAGGATTCATCTACATTGTTGCATACAGTTTTTTTTTTTAATTGTTGGGCAATTTTGTGTTATATAACTATAGCCTAATCTTTCAGTTCTGCCCTTGATGAACATTTGGATAATTTTTAGTTTGGGGTTATTAGAAATAAAACTGATTTGAACATTGTTATACATGTTTTAGGTGGATTTATGCACTCATTTCACCTTATAAGGTAAACAGTGGGTCATAAAGTAAATACTGCCAAGATCATGAGTACATTAGGTACTTGTAAAAGCTTGATTGTTTTAGCTTTTATGCGGTATATAGGTCTCTGGCACAGTGTGGATTATAAGGATGAGGATGAAGGTTCATTCTCCCACCCCCACAAAAGTATTGTGCAAAGAACTCAGAAAGAGTCTGGCGCTGTACTAGAAATAAACATTAAAGATCTATTCAAAGATCAGGGTTTATAAACTAGAAACATAACTAGACAGTACCCAGAAAGTTTTGAAGAAGAAAGAAAAGCTAAGAGTTTTTTTTTTTTTTTCTTTTTTAAAAAGATTTTATTTCATTATTTCTAGAAAGAGGGGAAGGGAGAGAGGCAGAGAGGGAGAGAGACATCAATGTATGGTTGCCTTTCACCTGCCTCCAGCCACAGATCTGACTGGAGACCTGGTTTGCAACCTTGTTGTGTGCCCTGGCTAGGGAATCGAACCTGCGACCTTTGGATTTGCAGGCCGGCGCCTTACCCACTGTGCTACCAGCCAGGGGTGAAAGCTGACAGTTTTTATAGTAAAAAGTACATTCTTGAAAAGAATCAGTCCTGCCTTCTTAGCCTCTGGATTTGCCCAAGATAGTAACCATTTTAAATGACTTGTTGGTCCAAATAATGGGTGTCAGATGGTCTGGATATTGAACATTCCTTCTGTAGTCCTTCAGTGGGTGATCAGGGTTATCGGGAGGTTTGAGATTTTATATGAAGAAAATTGAAATCATACTGAATATATAGCTTTGAAAATTATCTTATATTTACTATTATATAATACTTCAAAACCAAATTTAAATGACTGCAAAGAACTATGTAGATATACTGTACTTTATTTAACTCTTGTTGGATATTAGGTTGTTGTTATTTTCCTTTTCCTGTTTTATTTTTATGTTGCAGGCTGTCCCCAAATGTCTAATAATCTTTGCTCATTCATTTATGTACGAGGTAACAAAAAGTCGATTAGAAGTTCTGTGTGTATGGGTTTTACTGTGGGGTGATTGGGTGGGTCATTTCTTGAAATCTTGGCAACTGTTAGTATCAATCACTTTTTTAAGGGGAAAATTCTCCAGTGTGCTGCTACCAGCTGTCTTATAATTTTAAAAATAATAACTTTGAAAATATTGTTCTTTCCTACATCTCTACTTTGATGAGGTGTTTTATAGTGACCTTATTTCCATGGACCACTTTCCAAAAGAATAATTGCTGCTTTTCTCGTACTGTTGAGTAACTGCTAATCCTTTAACTTTGAGCATGTTGAATGGGATTGTAGGATAGCAGTGGTTATTCAGTGTAATCTATTAATGGATCTTGGTTGCTGGATTTGAGTGTCTCTTTTTAGAGCTCTGATTTGTCTTTAATGCTGCAAGTTTTAGTGTTTACATTTCATTTCATTCTCTTAGTAGAACTTACATTTCACCTGACAAAATTTATAAGGAAAAGCATTCATGTTACAAACTTTAGTATCGTATCTTAAATTTAAAACTGTTTTGTGTTTTGGTTATGCTAAGTGGCTTGTATTAGACTGTGTTTTATGTTGCTGTGCTCTGTCTCAAGCTTGGGAACAATTGATTCCTGCTGGGGGAAGTACTGCTTTTCAAAAGGACTTTGATCTCAGCTCAGATGCTGTTTCTGTGACTTACTGTTCTCTTTCTCTTTCTGGCTTTTTTTTTTTTTTTTTTTTTTTTTTTTTTTTTTTTTTTTTTTTTTTTTAGAAGAAACTTAAAATAGACCCAGACTTTTATTTCTTTAATATGACTGTGTCTTAGGAACACAGAGACAGATGTGTGTGTGTGTTTTTTTTTTTGGGGGGGGGGCGGTGAGTGATGGCAGATGCCACATCTGTATGGCTTATGCTCTTTAAAGCACTTGGGGTTTTCTCCCCCTAGACATTAAGTGATTTTGCAGGCAGAGGTTGAAAATGAAGCGAAAGCATGATTGAGAGAGAAGGGAGAACACGTTCATTTGGGAGAGTTTGAAGGTTCCCAAGGAGAGAACTACACAGGGTACTGAGGAATAGATACAGGTAGATGGATCAAGAAAAGCCATGAAATGTTGACGTCTAAGGATGTAATAGTTCTATACACATTGTTCTTATTTCCTTCTCATTGCCCATTGTTCTCAGAAGAACAATGCCTTCCAAGCAATATAGTTTGAAATTTTGCTGGAGTGAGGGTAAATCATTGCTACAGGATCTTGTTGGACTAAGTTCTGATGAAATTAGGTCAGTCTATAGGTCAGCCCCCCAGTACATACACTGAATTTCAGGAAAGAGGGAACTGTGACTTAAAAAAATAAATAATGGAATGACCATAGATGGGCTAATGATTTCTGTGTTAATCAGGGCTCATTTGTTTACCAAAGGTTTACCAAAGCCTTCTCAGTAGAAGAGGAAATACAGAATTGGTCAGCAATTAAGTATTGCTGACAATTCCAGTGTTAGTCACAATGAGCCTTTGCATTATGGTAAAGAGAAAAGCTCTGTTGGCGTAGACCAGAGAGCTGAGAAGGGAAAGAATTCTAGTTCTTTTCTGAATCCCTACCAGACCCCTGGGAAAGTAAAGAGTCTCTAAGATGGGGGACAGACTTCAATTGTGGTCAGAATAGAGAATCTCAAGCCGTTCTGATTCTGTATTAAAAAGTTTCAATTGAGGATCACCTCCTTCAAATGACACCCTTTGTACTCCCTCCTTTGCCTACTGGATTTAAGCCCTACTCCTAACCCAGTAGTTTGTTTACCACCTCTTCTAAAAATCTTTCAATCAATCCTTCTTTCTCTTTCCTTCTCCCTCCCTCCCTCCCTCCCTTCCTTCCTTCCTTCCCCACCCACTTACCCAGGAGAAGAGTATGAGCTGTATTCATTACTATACCCTCACTGATTAGTGCAATGTCAGGTACAGTGAGCATTGTATGATGTACGCTTTGTTGAATGCCACTCAGAAGAGTTCAAGAGCTTACCTTACTGTTGGTTCCTAGGACTGGAAATTCTAGAGACAATTCGGTTTAGGGTGGGCTTCAGTCTGATTTCTGAGCTATCATCTGGAATCCCATTCCTTTCCTTTCTGTGCTGTCTTTCTCAAGTGCCTGCTTCATCTTAAGGGTGTCTCCCTCAGGCCTGCACATTAGCTGTCAGCAGTTTTGTAGGACGTGTCCTTGCTAGCCTTCCCATGTGCCTGTGTTAAGGGGAGAGGAAAGCTGGGAGTGTGTTAGGAGAGTCCCCAAACCTTTAATCAAAGCACCTCAGAACCAATCCCAGTGACTTAATCCTGGATTCCTTTGACTCAGTCTTGAAGCAAAAGGAAGGGTGATGTGGATTGATTTGGGTTAGACTGAGCTGTCCCTGGAGCTGGTACAGAACGAGCTTCCCTGAAGTACCTGAACTGCAGGAAGACTAAATGGATACCTAACTGGAAATCTGACTAGTTACAAAGGAGAGTATGATAGTTGTGTAGGCAGCCATCAAATTCTATTATTACTTTAAATCCGATTTTTCTGGGAACACTTACTTAATGGCTCTTCTGTTCCTCATACATAGTCACTTATTGATGTATTGATTGCATATTGTGAGAAAGAAGTAAAATTCAGTAAATACTAAGTAGTAATGTTCAAAATAGTACATTTTGGGTAAGAGACTTCTCATTACTGTTTAGTTGGGGATAGAAGACACTCAAATAGGTAAAAAGTTAAATAGCAATACAAGAGATGGTAACAGGGCAGCAAGATGGCAGATATCATACTGTTCATCCAGCCTGTGGATTTTGAATCCCTAGTAATGCTTTTACTCTGGAAGTCAATGTCAGGCACTGTGTAGGTTACCAAGATGGTGGGAAAGAGATGCTGGCCCTTTAGACTTTTGAAGCCCATTCAAGAGAATGCTTAACAGGCTTGGCAGCTGGGAAGCTATGGTTCCCCTCACAGAAGCAAACTACTGAGAACACAGGAGGGGTTCCTGGTGAGCCCTCCAGAGTCCTGGGAGCCTGGTTGGTCAGGGGAGAGATCGGCATCCAGCAACCGCCGAGCACACTGCTCAGCTGCTCAGAGCCATGGGTCTAGGTCACCCCAGTGCCCAGGGCTGTGGCAGCTGTTGCACTCTTTGGTTGGTCACTGCCAGTAGTATAAGACTCCGTGTGGCCCTAGGTATTGAAGGATTGCTAGTACTGGGTCAACATCCACTGACCTGACTTATAATTAGTGCTGTTACACTTTGTGTCTTCTCCTTAGAGCAATCCAGTCACATTTATGGACACTTCAGAGAATTAAGAAACAACATAATATCCTAGTCTTCATTTAACACATTTATTACGGGGCCTGCCTTATACCAGGCACTGTGCTAAGCTCTAGGGTCATGGTGATGATTCAACATTGACCCTGATCCTTGTTGTTACAGCCTACAGTCTACTGGGAAAGGCAAACAAAGGCAAATAAAGATACACAAGCTATTTGCCTATTGTGATGGTGGTAAGGAAATAAAATCGGCAGAGCTGAAGATTTGTAAGAGGGTTGAGATAACTTTAAGGCATTTCTTAAATGATCCATTGGGTTTAAATTTTTTCCTAATGATTTCTGCCGATTAAATACAAATTTTTTTTGTTGTTTGTTTCTTAGGTACATTCTGCAGGTCCCTAATGAACCAAGGGAACCCACCACCATATCCGGGCCCTGGCCCAACAGCCCCGTACCCACCTTACCCACAACCACCAATGGGGCCTGAGGTCTATCCTCCAGGACCTGTGGGAGGACCTTACCCACCTCCTCAGGGGTACCCCTACCAAGGATACCCACAGTATGGCTGGCAAGGCGGACCTCAGGAGCCTCCTAAAACCACAGGTATGTGAACAGGATGCATGTAGGTGGATATTTGGGTGTTTGTGCTCGCAGTCCAATGTCTCCAAAGGAAACATTTACCTGTTTTCTTTGGCAGAGAAGAAACTCTGGCCTTTGTGTGCTGTAGTTGACATTCTCAAAGCTTGGTTACTACGTAGGGTAGCTTCTTATTCCTGAGAAGGACTTCTTTCTCAGGAAACCTGAGTTAGTTCTGCCTGCTTCCTTTATTTCTCTTGCTCCCTCTGGGGCTGATGACTTCCTGGCCGGCATGCTTGCTGAGGGCACCTCCTCAAGCACTGGTGGGGAAAGTACTGGTTGGGTTCTTGGTCTGGTGGTCAGTTTTGCTTTCCAAGTTTTGCCTGTTGGGATTATATTATCAGCTTGTTGACCCTCAAGTCATCCTCTTGCCCCTGCTATTGGACTTGGGTTCTTTTACTGATGTTTTCATAATTCTATTTAACCTGCTGGCTAATTTCTTAGCTCTCGTGTGAGTCCTTGTTTGCTGTAACAGTGCTACTCAGAGTTGGCTTCACAGACTAGTACCAGTCTGTGAATGGCTACTGCGCTATGAGAAGATAAGTATAGAAAGTAAGAGTAAACATCGAAAAACCTTTAGAGCAATTTGACATTTCTTTAACATTCAAACATTTCACAAAAAGCATCAGCTTGTGAAGGGTTAGAAAGGAAACATCTTGAGAAGCACTGTACTGGATGTCTCGGTGACTGCTGTGACTGTCATGACCTTTAGGTTTGTGAAATGGTTGCTCTCTTATAGTGCTTTCAGCTTCTTACTGAGTGTTTATTATGTACCACATGGTCTCCTAAGAGCTTTATGTACATTAACATTTAATCCTTGCAACAATCTAGTGAGGTTATTCCCATTTTACAGTGAAGTAATTGAGGCACAGAGTGGAGTAGTGATTTGCCCCAGCTAGAATTGGCAGATCCCAGAATTGAATTCTAATAGCATGGCTGAAAAATCTGTACCTGTTACTTTTTGCTGTACTCTTGTCTCTCTCCTGTCTTTTCTGACCCACGTTCACTTGAATTTAGGGCCTTAAGCTGTCTCAGAGATTTTCCAATAGCTTAATTCCTTACTCATCAAAAGTAATAATAGAATTAATGGCTTTTTTTATTCCAAGATTTGAGGATTCTTTAGAATGGGTGGGTGCCATGGGGGAAGACATTCAAGAGGAATTTTGCGCTCAATATGGAAAAGATAATAAGTACTATTAGAGTGATAAATCAGAGGCTGTGTTAAGATTGTATCAATTTGAATTGCTTTTAAAGATTTGGTTTATCTTGAAGGAAAACTTTTACAATCTGAGGTTCTGTTTTGCTGTGAGTTTTAATAACACATGCAGGGAGCATAACCAGTATAATCAGAGTAGTTGGCATCCAAGTCCGTGGCACCACAGGGGGATTTCCTGAAAATAAATCTCAGTTGCTGGGTTTTCTGCTTCAAGACAAGGTAACCCTGTGATGAATGAAAGAAAGCAGACTGAAAAGATTAATAATATATGATTCCACGAATGTAAAATTCAAGAACAAATTAAATCAATAGTAATGAAGATCAGAATATTGTTTATACTCTGGCTGCTGAGTAGCGGGTAAGGGTGGGGTTGGTTATTGGAAAGGGCACAAAGGAACCCTCTGGGATATTAGGAATATTCTTTACCTCAATCTGGGTGTAAACATTCTTCAAGCTGTATTTTACTATTTGTGCACTTTCCTGTATGTTATATGTAAAAAAAAAAAGAAGTCGTTCCAACATTTGGGTTATCCAATAGACTCACCAGTGCCTGCCTGGTGGTAAGTCTTTCACCGGTGGCCCTCATGGTCAACGGTGTGTAGGCTATTTCCAGACATGTGTTGTTTGTACTGATTGAACTAGCATTTGGGATCTGGCACTTTATAGAGCTTGAATAAGTGCTTCCTGGGCTTGGTGGACTTTGTCCCCTCATGCAGAATATATAAATTTCATCTTCTTTCTTTACCTTTGCTGTAATTTAAGTATTATGCCAGCCTTTTGAGGAAATATTTTAATTCTTCTTAGGATTAAAAGGCTCTGTTTATCATGATTTTATAAATGCAGTTCAAAGCTGTTCAGTGTCCTTTCCTACAGCATTTTCTTTCTCTGTTACCAGCTTGTGAATTGTTAACTGCTCTGACTCAGTCTGTACCCAGACATGGCAGGTGATGCCATGGTCTGGTGATGGTCAAGTTCTTCTTTCACCTGGTGTCCAAGTTTTGTGAAAGGACCCTGTTATCCCCTCACTAAACGATGCACCCTTTAGGGACCCATTTTATTCCTTGCTCTTTTATTGCTTCTGGGATCCCCAGCTGTGCCATATCTCAGCTGTCTATGGAAATTTAAGGTATTATTTTCCAACTGGACAATTTTAGATTTATTTACTACAGCACATACCATGTCTTAGGCTGAAGTTCAAGTGTGTAGTTCATTCTGTTAACAGGTACCTGGGTGGAAGAAACTTCTTTGTCAAAGGAGGGAAGGTCTTCTAAGCTGTTCTAATTAGTGTCTGGTAATTAGTAAGTACTTATTTAATAAAATAATTAAGGACACCCTTAATAAAGGTGTGTTGAATAGATGGGTAGGTAGATGGGTAGATGGCTAACTGAAGCAGAACCTTCTTTGGTAGTCTGCTTATAGTTCAAAGTTTATTTTTCAGAAATTAAGAAAAATCTTTGTTTTGCCTCAAGAAATCAGCTTTTTGGAAACTGTGATTGGAAGCAGCAGGTGATTGTGGGAATAAGACTTTCCAGAGGGCAGTATGTCAAGAGTCTCCTGGGTGATTTTTAATAACAATAATAACAACAACAATAACAACAACTAACAATTAGTATTTCCTCAGTAAGTGCCAGGTATTAGCATTATCTAATCTTCACAACAACCCAGTAGCATTAGTCCCATGTTACAGAGTTGGAATCTGAGACTCAGAAAGATTGTGTTCAGTTAGCTATAGTTATAGTTTTTAAACCCAAAACCAGTGGTTTAAAATAGCAATGATTTATTATTTCTCATGATTCTGTCAGCTGGTTCCATGTGCTCTCTCCTGGGGTCACTTGCATGACTTAATTCAGCTGTCAGTTTGGCTGGGTCTGGAAGGTCCAGGATGGCCTCATCCACATGCCTAGGGTCTTGGTTTGCCTCCATGAGGCCTCTTTCTACACAAAGTTTCTCAGCTGTTCTGAGCATCTTTACAGGGAAACTAACTTCCAAAAGGGTGAAAGTAGAAGCTGCCTGGCTTTTAATGGCTAGACCCAGAACTGGCACAACATTAGTTACCCAGTATTCTGCTGTTCAAAGCAAGTCACAAGCTGGCTGGATTCAATAGAGGTCATCCCCCAACCCTTTTTTAAATAATGGCTGTATTGAGGTAGAATTTCAATATCATATAACTTACCCACTTAAAGTGGATAACCTAGTGGTTTTTAGTGTACTCATAGAGTTGTACAGCTGTTATCACTGACTGATTCCAGAATGTCTTCACCACAACACAAAGAAATCTGGTACTCTAGCAATTACTCCCCATTTTCTTAACCCTCCCCCTTAATTAATCTACTTCCATCTCTATAGATTTGCCTGTTCTAGATACTTCTTACCAATGGAATCATATAATAATATATGGTCTTTTGTGACCAATTTCTTTCACTTAGTGTAATGTTTTCAAGGTTCATTCATGTTGTAGCATATATCAGTACTTCATCATTTGTACTGTAAAATAATATTAAACTGTATGGATATACCAAATTTTTATTTGTTTATTAGTTGATGGATATTTGAGTTCCTACTGTTATGTTATTATGAATAATAAATAATGGCTATTATAAACACTTGTGTTAAAATAACTCCACCTAAGTGGATTGGCATGTGAATACAGGGTGAGAGAAATTGTTGATGACCATCTTGACAGACAATCCACAACATTTTACTTTTTCCTCTCAATAATTCACATCTCCTTCACATTCAGAATAAATGTATTCCCCCCCTGCCCACTCCAAGACCACCTGATGTCATCCAATAACTACATCGACTTGAAGTCCTTGATGTCAGCATTTAAGTAGTCTATGTGTGTAGATAAGGCCTCTAACCTGCCATGCTGCGCCCTTCACTCCCCAGCCCTCATTCCCATCCACTCTGCCCCAACCTACACATTTCTGGAGATCAGACAGAATCTCACCTCCTCCATGAAGCCTTCCCTTATGTACTGTACACTTCCAGTACAAGTGACAACTCAAATGAGCTGGGTTTTTTTTTTTTTTATTTTTTAGATTTTATTCATTATTTTCAGAGAGAAGGACAGAGAGGGAGGGAGGAAGAAAGGGAGAGAGGCATCAATGTATGGTTGCCTTTCATCTGCCTCCAGCTAAGGACCTGGCTGGAGACCTGGCTTGCAACCTGGTTATGTGCCCTGACTGGAAATCAAACTAGCAACCTTTGGGTTCATAGGCTGGCACAAATCCACTGAGCTACACCAGCCAGGGTCAAATGAGCTTTATTGGCTTTATATTTATATCATGTCCAAAAGATACTATTGGTTTGTCTTATACCTGCAATGCAAAGGAAGAAATTATGGGCTTTAGAAGGGAGAGAGGGAGGGAAGGATGATGGCAATGTTGGTGCTGGCAGGCATCAGAAGAGAGCCATGTGAGTGAGATGCTGTCAATCCTGTTTGTGTTCCAAACAGGTTCTTGGGCATCTCCACTGGTATTGGTTTTGTTTGGCCCTCTTACTTTCCGTTAAGGTTTAATTTAAGTTCAACATATTCTGTCAGTGGTTCCAGTGGGTAAAATCTTGTACTTCTGGCTCATATAACAAGAAATTGTTCTTTTAAATCATAGAGATGTCTGGCATCTCTCTTTCCCATTCCCTGCATGTTGCACATGGCCTTTCCATGCGACTAGCTTGGGCCTCCTCACAGTGGGGCAGCTGGGCTCCCTCAATGTTAGCGTACAGAAGTGGAAGCTGCCAGGCCTTTCTTTAAAAAATAAAAAAAAGGGGACCTGGCTGGTGGCACAGTGGATAAGGCACCAGCCTATGAACCCGAAGGTCGCTGGTTCGATTCCCAGCCAGGGCACGTAACCAGGTTGCAAGCCAGGTCTCCAGCCAGGTCCTTAGCTGGAGGCAGGTGAAAGGCAATTATACATTGATGTTTCTCTCCCTTTCTTCCTCCCTCTCTTCCCCTCTCTCTAAAAATAATAAGTAAAATCTTAAAAAAAAACAACAAAAATCTTGTTATTGAACTTCTAGTTTGGAAACAATTTCTGCTTGGCAGAAACAGTACAAAGGACCCTGTATACTTTTCACCCAGCTTTCCTCAAACCACAGTGCAATGAGCTGCTAGGCTTTTTCACTGCCCAGCCTCATAAGTCTTAGAATATCACATCCATCACTTTTATTGGTCAAAGCCGCTACAGGTCGATCTAGCATGTATTCAAGGGCGGGGGAAATAGACTGTACTCCTTGACGGGGGAGTGGCAAAGCCACATTGCCGAATGGCGTATGGGTTGGGAGGTTTAGGGGAACCCTCCCACAAGTCCCAGTGGTGATAGGAGAACCTCTGTTCAGTGAAGAAGAGGTTTTTAAATCCTGTCACCAAAATTAAAATGACTCCCACTCATGCCTTTACTCGTCAGAAGTAGGAGAGTCCTCAGATGGTCACCCAAGTCACTAATCAACTGTGCCCTTTTCTGCTCAGCCCAAATGTGGCTTCAGCCACTGTGAATAGGCTTGAATTGGTAGGTAAGAGGAAACCATTTGCCATTCCTGCTAAATGCGTTATTTCCTCATAGCGCCTTCTGCTATAACCCAGCACCAATTCCACAGCAATTATCAAACATCCACCACAGGAAAATACCTTATTTTTAGCCCATTCCTCACCTGTCTCCCCCATCATCCCAAAATCCCACAAAAAGCTGGTAGTTACAGCAGGGCACCTAGTAAAGAGAGGCAAGTGGAGTGTGTTCGAGCTGAATTCAAACCGCCTTAACACTAGGACCTGGCAGGCCACTTAACCTCCCTGGATTTGAGTGTGCTCGCCTCCCCTTGTAAGGTTCCCAAAGGCAGTTTCTTCTCTCCGTAGCCTCTAATTCCAGAGCACCTAGACGGTGCTGACACATGCATATGCTCAGCAAATATGTATTGGATGAGTGGAAACAGCACCTTTGCAAAAGGTGGTTGTGATTTCATGTTAGGTGTTCGTTCCCCTTTCCCTTTGAAACCCTTCCTTTACTATATAACTCTTTCGAGTTCAGATATTGGGGTTTTCTAATGCTCTTCTGGGTATTTAAAATAAATTCTACTTCAACAGTGTCCTTAGGATGCCCCCATGGAGATCAGAAACCCAAATGGCCTTTGCCTGGGTTTCTAAGCCTGTAGATTGGGAACTAAAAGTGACCCTATTATGGTTCTTTGTAATTTGAAGAAGCAAAAACAGAGTGTCTGTTCCAGGAGTTGCCCTGCTGGGTCACTAGCCAACCAGTAAGAAGTTAGAAGTGGCCTCTCCTTTAGTTCACAGTCACAGATGGGAGGGGGAAGGGCAGTAGAATGGCATGTTTCTCCCTCTGCACTTTTTGGGTGTCTGCACTGCTCTCATCAATCAGCGTGGGGATAAAAGAGGAAGGGATCTAACGGTCTAGTATCTCTGGCTAATTCGCTTGAGGTATGGAATTACAGCTTGGCTTGTTTGAGCTTTTATGCCTTTCTTCATCAGAAACTCCGATCAGGCATTTTTATTGCCCTGGGAAGCCTTTCTAGCATAAAGTCCAGCTCAGTACCTTCTTTCTTTGCCAGGGATCAGATGACAGAATGTCCCAGCAAGGACGCTGCATGGTGCCACAAAAAGGCACATTAGGAATCTAGGTATAGTTTCTCTAGTTCCCTCGGCTTCTGTTCCCTTATCTGTGAAACTGGGATTACAGGAATGTGATGAAGAGTAAAGTAATATGCCTTGTATAGTTTATGGCACCTTGATGGGCATTGAGGAACTTAGTACCCTTTCTCAGTCCACCAACATTTTCTGAGTTTTTGCTTGTGGGAGGTTGGGGTTGGTGAAGACGGGAAATTGTCATGGGAAAGCAGGGGAGGAGTGACTGAGGGTCATTCCTGATCTACCCTGAGAATTCCCACGGGCCTGAGGCAGCCCCAAAGTTATCTCATCTGCAGGCATAGTCCACCTGTCTCTCTCGCTCTTGCGCCCCTGTCATTTTCTATCCGGACCCACTAATAGCTTCCCATGTCACTCAGATTAAAAGCCAGGATCTTTGCAGTGACTAGCATGGCTCTCTATGAGTAGGCTGTCCCCCTGTTTGACAGAACCCACGTTTGTGTGCCTGATGCCTCAAAGTGCCAAAACTTAAAATGTTTGGAGTAAGGAAAAGTTTATTGATTGAAAAGATACCAATGGATAAGATGGGTGACTTAACAGTGCCTCAAAGCCATCTTGTTTGCTGGACTAGGTTAAGGGTTTTTAAGGGTTTTTAAGGGGTTGGGGGATCAGGTATGCAGAAGTGCTTGGTGGGGCAAGTTTTAATTGGAGGACCCTGGAACTTGGTCATCTACATAAGGGCATTAGCACTGGACCTTCCTGGATAGTGGATCCTTCACTTCTGAAGGGGTTCTGCTATTCAGGTTTCAATTATGTCCTGGCCTTTGGTTCCATGTATATGTATGTGTGTATGGGGTGGGGGTAGGGAGTGGCAAAACTTTGGTTCTAGGTGCAACTACAGGTCAAAAGTTCTCATCTCTGCTGATGCTTCCACTGCATGACATGCAGTTTCTTTTTGTTGTTGTTTTAAGATTTTATTATTTTTAGAGAGAGGGGAAGGGAGGGAAGAAGAAAAGGTGAGAAACAGCAATGTATGTTTGCCTTTCATCTGCCTCCAGCTGGGGACCTGGCTGGAGACCTGACTTGCAATCTGGGTATGTGCCCTGACTGGGAATCAAACCAGCAACCCTTGGGTTTGCAGGCTGGTACTCAATCCACTGACATACATTTTGATCTCTTGTGTCCAGAAAACGACTCAGTATCGTGTTAAACAGAATAGGACCATTTTGAGCTATTTCTGTGGTTACACCTAAACACTCTGCTCCACCTTCACAAGCTGCCTGTTCATTTCACCAGGCACTGTTGGGACTTTGTATTCGCTATCCCCTTTCCCTCTCTGGCTTGCCTCGGAGATCTACACAGCTTCTGTCCTCTCTTGGTTCTTGCTCAGCTCTCACCTAGTCAGGGATGCCTTCCATCCACTTCCCCACTTCCTCTGCCTCATTTAATGGAATACCCCTGACTTGGCTTTCTCTCACCCTGTTCTCACCTCTTTCCTCTACGTAACAGATGGTTTATGTGTTCCTTTTTCCTTCCCTGGATTATAAGCTCCTTGAAGGCAGCAACTTTTGTATGTTACTCCGTTACTCAGTTCTAGGTAGTTGTTGAATGGTTGAGGGCCCCCCTCCTCCAGCACCCTGAAGGAGAATGCCTCACAAGATACCTGTGTAGGCAAAGGTAGACAGTTTGATGCTGACCAGAATCTGAGGGCCTAAGGGCTTAATGATTAAAGAAGGAAATAGATGGACAGAAATGAGAGTCATGTTAAAGAAATGGAGTTTCTGCATGGTTACACCAACAGATAAAGCTTTGAGTCATTATTTCCTCTACTGAGTGCTAGCCCTCACTCTTTCTCTGGTCCCAAAACATAGTAATAATGCTCACTGAAAAAAAGTTCTTTAAATTCCCCTCATAGTCCAAATACCCCATCATCTCAGGTCATTTTTGTGTTTTTGTTTCTAGGCAGTTCTTGCTTCCATGTAATTGTCATTTATACCTGGCTGCCATTGTAATGTAGGTACTATTATCTGTCCCCACCTCCTCAACCCCCTCCCCACTTCCTTTGTCATAAGCAACTTTCCCTTAGGGTGGGTTTCTCAACCTCAACACTATTAACATTTGGGCTGGATAATTCTTTTTTTGTCGGGTAGGGGCTATCCTATATATTGTAGGATGTTTAGCAGCATCCCTAGTCTCTACCTACTAAATGCCAGCAGTATCTGCTCACTTATGACCATCAAAACTATCTCCAGCCCTGATTGGTGTGGCTCAGTTTGTTGGGTATCATCCCCAAAAGTGGAAGGTAGCTGGTTTGATTCCCAGTCAGGGCACATGCCTGGGTTGCGGGCCTAGTCCCCAGTTAGTGTGCGTGCCAGTAGCAACCAATCAATGTTTCTCACTCTCTTTCTCCCTCTCTTCCCCTCTCTTTAAGAATAAATAAATTAAATATTTCTAAAAAAGGTCTCCAGATATGACCAGATGTCCCCTAGGGACACTCAGTCTATCCCGGGCTGAGACTCCTGGGCTACACCCGGGTTCTCATATACAGAAAGGGGGAGCCTTGCTTTTCACAGAACTTCTTAAATTACAAAAATATGTCTTTCTTGTAGAAAGTAAATAATATAGTTGTCAACGTTTTGGTACAAATCTTTTGGTGTATGTTTAGTTTTTTATGATGCAGCCCCTTTTTAAAATTCAGC
>PVIW01009106.1:0-54621 GCA_004026585.1 Noctilio leporinus | reverse complement strand
CCTACCCTTTGCAACAACATGGATGGAACTGGAGAGTATTATGCTTAGTGAAATAAGCCAGTCAGTGAAGGACAAATACCATATGATCTCACCCATTACAGGACAATAATGAACAAAACTAACAACAAGCAAAACAGAACCAAATATATGAATACAGTGAATAGGCCTTCAGTGGTCAGGGGGAAAGGGGTTGGGGGGAAGGGGGAGGCAGAGGCAAGAAAGGGGAGCAGCTTAGACAAGAACCTAGTATAAAGGAACCATGGACATGGACAACAGGTGGGATTGACTTTAGGGGGAATGGGTGGGTGGGGAGGGGGACAGAGGGGAGCAAAAGGGGGGTGGATGTAATACAACAACAATAAAAATTAAAAAAAAAAAATTGTGGGTATTCTAGTGAACTGATTTTCTCCATTACACATGCTGCTACTTGAGCCTTTGTTACATAAAACAATGTAGATGATATTTAAATGTTCATGAATGTAGTGAGTTTTAATACATTTTATCATCTTAAATTTTGTAGAATGTACAAAATTCCTTATTAAAACTCGTGTTACTATGACATAACTATTCAATAATAGTTATTTTTTAGCAATTATTATAGGTCTTGGAATGTTAAAAATTAGCTGAGAATAACATGGTAGGCCCACAAATGTTTACAAGTGGATTAAGTAGCATGCATAATGAAATTTTTTAGAGGCTTGAATTTTTTATAAGCCATACTCTATTACTTTTACTACCTTGTAACTGTAAGATCAGAATGATTTTGAGTTTTTAGAAGGTTTTGTAAATTTTTAATTTAATTGTGTATTACAGGATAAGTAGTGCTCTCATTACAGGTGATAGTTTAAATACCTAAAATGCTTAATGTGGATATATTTTTAACATGCATCTGATTGGAATTTCTTTTTGTTCTTAAGGATATTTTGGAACTCTTAGAAAAGAGAGTGAAGTCACGATTTTCTCACCGGCAGATACACTTAATGAATTCATTTGGTTTCCCACAGTATCTTAAAATATTTAAAGAACAGTTATCTCTACCTGCAGAATTTCCCGAGAAGATTTTTGCTGAGAAGTGGAATGAGAATGTTCAGGTAACTTGAAGCAAAAGGAGTAAAATTTATAGTACTTTTTGTGTTTGGCTATACCATTTTAAAACAATTAAAATACATAGGTATTTAAAATTTCTAATCTACGGCAATGCTTCTAATGTACAGAGCCATAAAATTGCATAAACACAAATTATATATTTTTGGTGTGACCATATTTTCTTCCTTTAAAAGACTTAAAATGTCATATCTCTGATTTTTTTCTCTCAAAAGAACTTTAGTGAGATTTTTGTTTTATTTATATCTGATTTATATTTTGTTACTAATGCATTTCCATCATAGAACTTTTTCATTTATATATTTAGCAGTATATTAGCTTAGTGATTCATATACCTACACATTATTTTTTTCCCTCCTATTCTCATAAGGAACTGGAGCTTTTATCTGATTTTGTTTATTAAGAGGCAATCCAGAGTGTGGCACTTGTGGTTATATTATATACATTGGTGGGTTTCACGTTGGAGTCCCTGGAGACCTGAAGTTTTATAGCGACAGAGGCACCTTCACATACTGTTTTATAGACTGACTCAGCCTGTGGACTCTGTAAATTTACCTAACTTAAATTGAACAGCGTACCTTGGACAGATTCTTGTTACATCAGCTCAACACACTGGCATCAGTATCTTATGCTTATAAGAAATTTCATGTAGGAGGGAGACAGGGAAAGGATGTGTAATAACATAATTGAAGAACAATGTTGCTAGATAAATCCCATATTCATAGAATGTTTCAAAACTACGGGTCCTGGGAAAATGGAAAATACTGTTTTATATTAAAACAATACTGATTTTATTCTTAAAAAATATTAAATTAAAAGTGAGAGTTTTGTGGGTTTTTTCTTAAATAATTTTCTTCTCATCCTTGTTGAAATATAATTGAAAAGTAGAAAACAGATACGTTTATGGTGTACAAGGTTATATTTTGATACATATATACATTGTGAAATACCCCAATCAAGCTATTAAACATATTAATCACCTCACATAGATATATAATTGCTTTTCTTTTAAATGGGAGAAAATTTAAGATCTGTCCTCTAAACAAATTTCCAGTGAACAATACTGTGTTGTTAACCATACATCTCTGGAACTTATGCATCTTGCATAACTGAAACTTGATTCTTGTTTTAATAATAAATATTATCTGATCGTGTAAGCATTATAATTTTGACATGGTTCATTTTTTAACTTGAAAGTTCATTGAACAAATTTAATCAGTGTATAAGAATATGTAATAAAGGGTAGAAGCTCCTTGTACCATAGCTTATTATTCTTTTTTTACTACAGAGTAATTATTTAGTTTATAACATTTAGGCTTTATATACTTACTAAACTTGTTTTTACATAAAGGGATCAAACTTTATTATTTTTCTTATACTTTTTACAGTTTGTTCTGATTGATAATTCCATATTATTTTATTCTAATATAGATGTGTGTAATTATATGTTAAAGTGGCTAATTTTGTCCTTAAATTTTAGATACTGTGCCATGATATAATTAGGTGTGGGTCCTCCCTTCCACCCTCTTCCCCGAATTAGACTTGCCTGGGACTCAGATATTTGTTGCCACCAGCAAGTTTTCTCTGATACTTTACCTAACTATAAGATTCCATTTTTAAGCAACACTGTCTAATTTGGTTTCCCACATTGTCCCTTTACCAAGTTCTGGAATGGATCAGAGCTCTGATCTCCTGATCCCTGAATCCACTTTTCAGCAAATGACAGACTTTCACCTTCTACAGCTTTTTAATTGATGTCTTTTTACAACAGCGTTTTCTGATTATTCTAGAGATTCAATTGTAGTGTTTCATAGTATTTAAATTTATACTATCCCAGGGATTTTATTACTTTTCTCCTTGCTTACTTTCTTTCCTAAGATGACTAAATAGCACAGGTTGTACTATGCCATCATCCATTTTTCTATCCCTCCCAGATGTTGCATTCTGATCACCTCAGTGTGTGTGTATGAAGGAAGCAGATAATGGAGGTTATTGAATGAGTCATAAAATTGGTAACCATGTGGTGGTTGGATGGCTAACCCTTAGGTTTTTGGTCCTTTTTAGCTGGCACTACCTACATCACTAGATTGAGGGGCAGATGGTAGGGATGAATGTCAGTACTATCCTGTCATCTTTTTTTGACAACCTTGTAGTTCTTTTATAAGGTGAACTAGTGACACTGGAGTTTTTGCCTCTAAGTGCTAATACTATTTTTTAAATTCTAATCATTATTTGCCACGTCCTCTTGATATTATAGCAAATTGACTTGTGAAAAATATGTCAGCACCATGGCCAGAGGCCTTGTCTGGGTGGGAGTGGGGTAGGGACTGCATTAAGGGAGCTGTCATTTCTCTCAGTGCTGACTGTCTATCCAGCAAGCTTTTCTGTTCCACAGTTAAACCAAAAACGGTGGTATAGGTAACAAGTCACCTATGGAATCTCATCCAAGAAATATAGGAAAGTATTGAACCTGGACCTTTGAATGTTTTAGCCCTACCTCAAATGAGTCAAATAAGTAAGCAGCATGACAGGAAATCCCTGTATAAAATAACATTTAAAAGTACCATGGCTAATTTTCGTCCAATGAAATTTCCCCCAAGTGTACTGTAGCTAAGTTCAAGGAAAATTTAAAAGATTTATCTATTGTCTTAAATGTTCCTTGTTGAATTAACAAAACGTAAAAAGGTTTGGCAGGAACTGACTAGGAGATTTAGTACATGCTATACACTGCTGCCAATGCATTGTCCCTGGAGCAGCATGAGTCCCGAGGTGCAAGTATAATCCTGTAACATTCTGCTTAGAATTTTACCTGAAGAAACACTGGCCAAACACAGTGTGCTCTCAGCACAATAAGAACTTGCTTCTCTGGCAGCTTTTCAGCTGTCCATCAATGAAAAGGAAATGTATCAGCTTCCCTGAACAACAGGGAGGTCTGCCTTATTTCTGGGAACTTCTCTCCCTGGTTCCTTTAAGTGGTGGTGTTAGTCAGTCTCTGTCTTACTCCCTTTACATCATTTCTGGAACCAACCATAAGGAATTCAGTCATGTTTCAAAACCTAAGATCTGATACCTTCAATAATTATCATAATTAGTAAAATATAATGGGCATTCAGTAAGTGGTTATTGATAATGACCTTATTGTCAAGTAGTTTATACTTGAATTAAGGTGAAATTAAAAATGTGATGAGATTTTGTTTTTTAATGATTCATATATAGATATTATAAACTTTTAAAATAGATTAATTATGGAAGCAAGGAAGTGATAGCCTTCAGAAAGAAGGCGAGTTGGATTCAGACCTTGAAGAATGAAGAGATGAGTAGAAAAGCAGAGCATAGGAATAGAAGACTAACTCTTCGACACATGTTGGAGCCCCGGGGGCACAATCAGCACGCAGTACTTATATGACACCTTATTTTTAAACAAATGCTTTTCTAAAAAATGGAATTCCTACAGGAAAAAAAATTCTTTCACCAATGTTTTTGTCCCAGGAGATTTCCTTTAGCTTTCCTGAGCACTTTGATTGTAATGCATCAGCTTTATCTGTGACTTCATGTAAGTCAAAAATTGGAGAAGCCAGGACTACAGTTAATTTCCAGAAGTCTTTTATTTGATTTACTTTCCCTTATTTTGTATTCACCCTGTGCATGTCCAGAGAATGTTTGGATAAAGAAAAAAGATATGTAAAGTATCTTTAAAATAGAAGTCCTATAACAATATTAAGGTAATGGTAACTATAACCAGGTAATATATTTACTGAAAATATAAAACTTTATTTCATGAGACTAGAGCTTATTCTTGAATCTGTATCTTCTTAACAGTAGAAGTAGAGACATGCAGTTTTAGCTCTAGAAAAGGTAGAAATGGGATGAATGTAATATAACAACAATAAAATTACATTTAAAAAATAAAATAAATTTAAAAAAGAAAAGATAGAAATAAATAGTACTTAGTTTTCTGGCTTTGGGCTTTTTTTTTTTTTTTAAACAATTTCTTATTCTTTGCAGATGATTTTTTAAAATTAATGTTCATCTTCCTCAAGCCTTTTTTGGCTCTGCCAACTTTGAATTTACTCTCCTTTCATCTAATCTTTTGTTCAGTGCCAAGTGTATCTTACCTTTCGTCAATCCTAATTCACTGCAATCAGTTAACTCTTCCATATAATACTTTCTCCAAACAGCTCCAAACTTCCAAGCCACTAGCCTGTCAAAATATATCATAATTCTACAAAGTACTGTATACACTGTTAATCACCACTGGCTTATTGAAGTTTTTTTCCTTTGGTTTCATTGCTCTTGCTTATATTCTTTTCTAGACTACAGTATCTTTCTGAATCTGTTATTTGGCTCCTCTTTTTCCATCTGCTTCCTAAATATTGATCATCCAAGTTTCACTTCTTGACCACATTGTATTCTTCTCTTCTCCCAGGACATTCTATATGCTATGATATCATCTCTGAGTTTTTTTCTTTCCTCTCTCAAACCTTTCTCTCCCACTTCTCATCTTTTGTTTCTCCATCAAACATGTCTCTTATGTCTTCATTCTCTCTTGCCTTCACAGCACTTTACTTTAGACCCTTTTTGTTTCTTGTATGAACAGTTACAGTTGCCTCCAATTTGGTTTTCCTGCCTTTGTCTTTCTCTACAAATTGCCTTGCCAATAACTGAAACGCAGGACTACATGAGCAATCCTTCTGTTCATATGCCACAATCTTTTGTGTACATAAGTCATGCTATTCCTTATAACTGGAATGTTCCTTCTTCTATTTAATCTGTTGACTCATACAGTTTAAGCATTCTGTATATAACATTGTTTTCTCAGGTGTATAGTAACTCTTCTTTTCTGTTGCATTTTGAACATCCCACTAATATCATTGTAAACATTCCCTATTCATACTAGAAAATCATGGGTAGCAAGGATTATCTTTGTGTCAATTGAAATAATGTAAAGGGATGAGAAGACAGACTGAAAATTTGATACTGATTTTTGTATTCTAAATATGGCAAGCACCTATTTAATATTGAATAGAATTAATGAGGTAGACCAACTAGTGAAGCACAAGATTATATTTAGGTTTTAAATTACATTATTTCTTAATTCTCTTTTTTTTCTCCCTCTAGTATCTCTCAGAAGATACAAGTGTGCAAGAAGTATTACAGAAACATTTCAATGTCAGCAAAAACCTGCGGTCGTTACACATGCTATTGGTTTGTATTAGTTTTGTTTTTATGATTTATTTTATTTCACTAGGTAATTCTGTTCTGATGGGGATTGATTAAACCTGTAGGTAGGTTTAGGGAGAATTATAATGTTTACTACATAGAGTCTTCTAGTCCCTGACCATGATACATCTCTCCTTTTATTACATTCTTTGATTTCTTTCATTATTATTTTATAATTTTTACCATTCTAATTCTGTTTGTCCATGTTTAAAGTTTATACCTAAATATTTCTCTTTTTTAGAGCATTATAAATGATATATATATTTTTAATTTTGGCTTTAGCATGCTCATTGCTAATACACAGAATTGTGATTGATTTTTGCATGTTGATGTTGTATGCTGCAACCTTGCTGAATTCATTCTAGGAGTTTTTTAGACTTCTTAAGATAGTCATAATCATCTGGAAATGAATTTTTTCTTTTCAACCTGATGCATTTTTATAATTTTACTTGTCTTAATTGCAAACTTCTCATACTGTGTTGAATAAGCATGGTGAGAGTGTACATTCTTGTTTCCAGTCTTAGAAGGAAAGAATTCATTCATTTACCATTAAGTATGATATAAGCTATAGGTTTTATACATGTTTGTTATCCAGGTACAGTAATCCCAATCTACTCCTAACTTGATGATAGTTTATTATGAACAGGTGTTAAATTTGTCAAATACTTACTCTGTACCATTGGATAGGATCTGTGATCTTTCTTCTTTAGTATGTGATATGCTAGATTTACCTTGCTTGATTTTTTAATGTTGAAATAGCTTTGCATACCTAGTTATTGTCTAAGACGAAGTAATTATAATTTAAGCTTAAACAGTATCAATGAAGGGGTACTTCATTCTGAAAATTAAAGCTCCTCCTTCATTAAGAGTGTTTGATATTAGCCTAGTGTTTCTAGAAAATTATCTATGGCAAATACCTTTCAAGGAGAAAACACTTTTTGTTTCATGAATTTCTTCTTGCTCACTTTCATTGATAATGATAATGGGTATCTTTTGTTAAATAGCACTTGAGCCAGGTAATACAGTTGCTTCACTGATGTTGTCTTTTTTTTTTTTTTTTTTTAATTTTGGGGTATTTTTGTCTTTATGTTGAAGAAGTTGAGACTTCTTGTGGTTAAATAACTTGCACAAAGTTATACAACTAGTAGATAACAAACCCAACTCAAATCCAAGGCTCTCTGGCTTCAATCTTCTGTCCTACTTTACTATAGGGTTCTGCTATGTTTATTTACAGATGCTTCTTCCCCATTTCTGTTTTTACTGAGGAAAGTTAAGAGGTTATTTTTTTCTTCAGACTATCTCTCCTTAGCAATCCCCCTCCCATTTGTCAAAATCATAATGCCCTTTTCATTAACTGCTGTCTTTATTATAATTTCAGGATCAGGATAAAGAATTTTTAGAGTAGGAATTTTAGTTATTTAAATACCAGAGTAGACTTTGTTTACTAACTTTTGGAATATAGAGGATATACATAGACACACATGCATGCATGTGTATATATTCAGATACACTTCTCATTCTAAGAAAATATCTCCCTCAGAATTGTCAACATGAACAATCATTGTTTTGGTATTGGTGGAAATTATAAAGATGTAAAGTCTTGACAGATTAACAATAATTTGGGTTATTTTTCAACAATAACAAAAAATCAAGAGTTATAGAAATAAAAACACCCTCATTGAATATCCATAAGTAAATTCCCAGTTGATAAGGTTAAGTGTATGTACAAAAAAAACTTTTTTAGAAAAGAATCTAAGAGAACAAAATATTTGTAATTTTGAGATAGGGAAAGATTTCTTAGGGAAAATACACAGATCCCAAGACAGACAGACAGACAGACAGACAGATAGCTAGATAAAGTTAACTACATTTAATTTTTAAATTGACAAAAGATGCCACAGAATAAATGGAGACTGGTTAGGAGAGGATGTGTTCTATAAATGTATTACCCATACTATCCGTAATAATATTAAAACTCCTACAATAGTTGGTAGAGGAATGAGCTGAGAATATGAGCAAACAGTCTAGCAATGTAGAATCTCACATGGTCTATAATATACATATGTTTAACCTCTCCATTAACAAGGAAAATGGTACCATTTAAACTTGACGTAATTAACCACTACAGTTACACCTTTTTTCTCCTGCCATTTGATGGGTATTAAAGTTTATATCTGGTGGAAATGTGTCTGTGACTTAAAAATTATTGCTGCTGATAGTGTAAAAATGTATAGTTATCGTGGAGGACAGTTTGGCACATTAGGTACCTAGAGTAATTTGGATGTACAAGATTGTTAATTGCAGCCTTATTTAAAATTGTAAAAAAATAATCTTATCAATAAGAGAAAAAATAATCAAATTTCAAAGCAATACACCAGGAAAAAAATTAAAAAGCTAAAATTGACACCTTGAATGTAACTTTGATTTTTATCATTTTGCTTTTTGAACATTGAACATAAGGTAGCTAACTTATGTCTGTCGCTTAACCCTAATCTGGACTGGTTGATTAAATGATAAGAAAGTTTATACAAGTCACAAATCTGCCTGTTTGTTTGGTCTGGGGATTTAAATAGTATTCTTAATTATTTTTTATCTCTTCTGCTTGCCCAACTCAAGCTAACAGTAAGGGGTAGAGAAAGCAGCAGAACTTTTATGCTTTACATTTATAATTATATGATATATGAATTGAAATACTTAATTTTAATAGAGCTAAATGAGAGAATACTTTTCCCAAGTATTAATGTTTACTTTTTCGTAAGAATACACTCTCAAAGTTCTGTTCAGTAATATCTCCAAATTACCAAAGTAAATATGTAATTATTTATTGTCTTTTTGCTGTCCATTTCCCTAGATGCTTGCTTTAAGTCACGTAACAACATCACACCCGTTTGTGACGGCAGCAGATCTGATGGAAGCCCACCAGCTGTGTAGCATGGACTCGAAAGCAAATATTGTACATGGTGAGAAACGTACTTCATTAATAATTTTTTATAGGTTTAAGTTTGTACAATGGAGTACTTTTCAAAATTATAAATAACATAGGGTATAGTGCTTTCTATACAGAATACTTTTATATCCACTCTGCCTTTAACTCAGCCTTTTATAAGGTGTTGTTACTCCCATTTAAGGTCTAAGAAAATTGATCCTCTGCCTCCCTTGCTGCATTGGAAACCCACCTAAGACTGTGTTGCAGGTGTTCCTACTGCACCAAGTGCTACTGAAGAGCATTGACTTTTAGACATTTGGGGGTTGACTGCCCCTTTTGAGAACCTAAAGAACCTTCTCTCCAGGAAAAAAAAAAAAAAATTAGATATACCCAGGGACTGAAGAGTCCAGTGTGATTTAAAGTTACTTAATGAGTGATTCCATGCCAGGTTTTTTACTGTGGGTGTTATGGCTTGATAATATTGTCTTCTGACCTTCTCACATCTCTGTAAGTTTAGAAAGATCCTTATTTTGTTGATATGAAAACTAAAGTTGGAGAATTTGACTAACTTGCTTAATAAGATTATATGGATAATATTAGCTGAAACACATTTGAACCTGGGTGTTCTTGACCTCTCCCCACCCCTCAAATCCTTGACCTTTCACTTTATCATTCTATTTCAGGTCAGTTATTTCCATTTTATGTATCCATAAGTGGACTACAACTCATAGTTTGTTTCCCTTTTACTATAGGTCTGTCAGTTTTGGAAATCTGCCTTATAATAGCAATGAAACATTTAAATGACATCTACGAAGAGGAACCCTTTAATTTTCAAATGGTCTACAATGGTAAGATTAGACTTCAGTAGTTTCCTTCTGACTACCCACAGCTTACTTGAAAGTACTAACTTTGTCATTGCTTTCTGTACAGAGTTTCAGAAATTTGTTCAAAGGAAGGCCCATTCTGTTTATAATTTTGAGAAACCTGTTGTCATGAAGGTAAGATCCGCTGTTATTTTTCTATGTATGTTTATGTATATCTAATTTCATCATCCAGTTGACCCTTGAACAACCTAAGTGCTTGAACTGTGAGGGTCCACTTATGCATGGATATTTTTTCATTATATACTGTAAATGTATTTCTCTCCTTATGATTTTCTTAACATTTTCTAGCTTGTAATAGTATATATGATGTACAAAATATTTGTCAATCAACTATTAGTAGAAGTTTTAGATGAGTCAGAAGTTATGTAGGGATTTTTGACTGTGGGTAGAGGGTTGTTGGTATTCCTAATCTCAGCATTATTTCAGGGTTAATATTATAGTTGCACTTTTATTAATTTTGAAAATGTGAAATAATTTTGAGGCAGGCAGCAGGTTTAGTTTGTAGGGGTATACTGCCCTCTACTGTCTGTTCCTAGTACTTGCATCCTGAAAAGTAATTTACAGCCTGTGAAATGCATTGCTATAAAGCTAGCTTTTACAACTCAAGGCTTAGCTCTATAATTTTAGCAGTAAAGAGACTAAAAATGCTGATATGAACCATTAAGAAACCAACAGGAAAAATCCCATTGGCTGATGAAGACATAAAGAGAAGGTTTTTATTAGGGGGTTGGGTGATGCATGAGTTTTAAAACTTGATGAACTTTATTCTAGTGAACGTTGTCCATTAGAAATGTAATGTGAGCCACATCATGTAACTTTAGATTTTCTAATAGCAACGACAACAATAAAAAAGGTGAAATTAACTTTAATAATAAATTGTATTTTACCTAATATATAACAAAAGCATTTTAATCTCTAATCAGTATATGTAGTTACTAATAAAGTATTTTCTTTTGTGTTAAGTCTTTGAAACCCAATGTGTGTTTTACCTATTTAATTCATTAAATATTCATTGTAAATACTTGCTTTCTGGATTCCATAAAATGTTTAGCTAAAGTAGATTTACATTCTGAAATTGTTCTAAACCTACTTAAAATTTTTAAATTGACTCAAGTATCAGTTTTTAAATTAAACTTAATGAAAATTAAATAAAAGTAAAAATCTAGCTGCACATTACAAATGCTCAGTAGCACTGGTGGCTAGTGGTTACCTTATTGGACAGCCCAGCTCTAGAGGACTTTATGAGAAGAAACTTTTTTTAAAGCAATGGACCCATAAATCCAGTAGCAATAACATCCCTTATAGACTGTAATAGTCAGAATTTTATTTCTTATAGCAACCAAAAAGTGTTGGGGTATTGTCATTTCTTCATAACAGGAAAAATGTTTAGGATACTGCAGGTTGGTTCTCTCCCCCTTCCTAATGTCAGTGGTTGTCTGATAATCATGGTTTGTGGAAGTTATACAAATGCAAAGGGTACTTAGGCATTTATATTCTTATGAGTTTCTACATTTTAAATAAGTATTTTTGCTGCCTAGAAATATTTAAATCTCCTTAATTTTATTCAGCCCCTATGTCTTGTATTTTTGTATTTTCTCATTTTTAGAAATGAATGGTGTTCGATCTATTTTTTTTCATCAAAATTTCTGTGATACATAAAGAATATATTCTAGTGATATTTTTCACAATGAAGCTGTAGGAATAGAAAGCTCAAAAATAAATTGCCATGTGTCAGTTTGTAATGGTTGGTGTGTCATGATTTAATAGGTTTTTTCTCGTACCCTAATAAAATACCTAAAGCAGTAATGAAGGTTAGATCAGGTATGATGTATGAGGGAAGAGGAAGGAGGCAGAAAAGAGCCCTGATAAGATGGGGTGATGGAAGGAACCAACTTGTGGACAGGCTGTGCAGTCTCCATCTGACTTCTTGGGAAACGGGAACCCGTCCCTTCTCCTTCTTTCAGTACTGTCTGCCGAGTCATTCATTTATTACAGGATCAGCTGAGCAGATGTAGTGCACTCTCAGGGTTCTTTCGCTTCCCTCATTTTTTGCAAGTGAACTAAACTCACAGCAGAGTCTTAAAAAGGTACAAACAAAAAACTAGTGCAAATGTGAGAAACCAATGTAATAATTTAAAAAGTACAGATCTTATCAGATCTTAGGGTTTTTATAGAGAACTGGAAACCCTCCCTTAACATCAGTACTAGGAGGAAATATGATATAGAATGAAGGTCAGAACAAAAAAGATTACGGAAAAATCATGTTGTGCAGACTGGATTAAAATCTATCCTGTTTACATTCAACAATGCAGGGAGAGAACTAGATTGACACTGCTCCACCTGAAACGTGAGTTTTTATGAAGTTGATGCAGAGTTGTTTTTGAACCTTACAGATTTCTATTAAGGCTTTTTTGTTTTGTTTTGCTTTGCTTGGTTTTGGCATTATATTATTGCACAAATGACCAAATCTCTTAATTGTTCTCTGGGTAAACATTGTTCCTTTACTTTCCCTATTGACCCTAAACTATTTCTTTCATCTTTCAGGCTTTTGAACACTTACAACAATTAGAATTGATAAGACCCATGGAAAGAACGTCAGTAAATGCACAGAGAGAGTACCAACTCATGAAACTACTTTTGGACAATACCCAAATTATGAATGCTTTGCAGAAATACCCCAACTGTCCCACCGACGTTAGGCAGTGGGCAACGTCCTCGCTAAGCTGGTTATGAATGTAAACAGTGGCCTCGGTTGTGGAGTTTCCCGCAGACTTCCCTGAAGAACTAAAAGCTACTGTCTTTAATGAGATAATGCTACTAGATTTTCATGTGTTTATAGACAATTATTTTTTTATTTATGGGGGAATGTTACACATGTATATTCTTGGCTGTGTCATATATTTAAATCATGAGCAGTTACATGACTTATGATCCTGGTAATTTAGAGGATGTTGTAAGAAATTCAAAAAATAAATGTAATACTTTTACAGGGATTGAACCGTACTACACTTATTTAACAGTTGTGAAGTTATTTGCGTATTACATTTGAAGTGTTCACTTTGGCCCAGCAGCTGATGTTGTTATAAACCTTAAAAGCAGTAAAGAAACAAGATTAAGAGTGAGATCTAGGAAGTGTTCTTTTGATACAGTCGGGTGCTATTCTTTTTCCTGTACCCACAGTAACTTTGGATTCCATTCCAGACCCAGGTCTTCTAGTTCAGAAAGCTGACCAGTTTGGCTAGAAGATGGTGCCCATGGGGGAAGAAACAACAAAAGATCAGACATTTTTCTGTAGACTTACCAAAATGTGATACTTATACTATCTACAGAAGAATCCCTTGGAGGACCTTTTACCAATGCCGATTTTTAGGTCTGTTCTAGTCTAAAAGGATCAGAATTGGTCAATTTTTTAACAGGTACTGCAGAAAATTCCTGGAAAAAACAGTCTCATAAATAATGGAACATACTTGTCAGTGTTAACTAAAAACCATTTCTATCTAAAAGTAAATCATGAAGAGGAATGTGAAAATGTCAGCCAAAGGATCACCTTACAAATTTAGGAACCCATAAACTAATACAGCTATATGTTTACAGTGAAATTTAATAAGCATCTGTTAGGTGTATAGAGATAGCTTCATTTACTCATGATTACTTGGCAAGTTTGCAGAAGGCCAGTGTCCCTAATCTTGTTTAGTTTTTAGCAGTCGTACCGCAGTACTCACTGGCTTCAGAACTCATCAAACCCTGTACTCGTCATATTTTGACTAGGGAGAATGTTGCAGCACTTGGCTCTTGCTTGGGACTTGCCACACTTGCTAGAACTTGTACGAGTCAATGCCACCCGCCACCCCCAAGAGAAAATGCTTCATCATTAGTCACTTGAAAAGTTGATTCGGCACTCGTCACAAGTTCCCAAGGTACCACTCCTAACTGTTAAAGGCCATGTGATATTTCTGTACCGTTACTTACAGGTGAGAAAACTAACAGAGTAGGGAAAGTGTCCAGAATCACACAAGTAGATGATGACAGACCGTGGTTCAGATCAGATTTGATTGATGCCAAAGTCCCTGCTATTAAGACTTGAAGTTCAAAGCCCTGGCTGGTGGCTCAGTGGATAAGACACCGGCCTGCGAACCCAAAGGTCGCTGGTTCGATTCCCAGCCAGGGCACATAATGAGGTTGCCAACCAGGTCTCCAGCCAGGTCCATAGTTGGAGGCAGGTGAAAGGCAACCACACATTGATCTCTCTCTCCTTCTCTGCCTCTATTCTCTCCCTTCCCCTCTATGAAAGTAATAAATTTAAAAAATTGAAGTTCAGTAATGGTTCCATACCATGTATTTTTTAATGAATGCTCCAAGAAATGGTTTCTGTTTTTTAAGAACTCTTAAATGAGAAATGGAAGTGTTCCTGCACGTTAGAATCTGTTGTTCTGCATCCATAGCTGTTCCTTCTCTGCCCTCTGTCTTCAGATCTCTGTCACTGGCTTTCAGCTGTCTCATTAAATCTAAGCCTTGTGGACTTGTTCTACACAATAACTAGAATACTTCCAGGAAGTATTCTGCCAAGACATAGTAGTATCACTATTTACTAAAAAGCAAGAATTTTACACTTAAGCTAAAGTTTCCCATTTAAAAAAATTTATAAACTGTTTTAAAGCCCTGACAGGATCTACCTGAGATTTGAGAGCCATCAACATCCAGATGTGCCAATTAAAAAACACTGTCAAGGTAGGTTTTCACATTCAGTGAAACAGAAAGCAAGTTAGAAAAAATAGGTTAGCAAAAGTAATATAAATAAAGTATATGCCTATATTATGAAGTCATTTTTTGAGGGGAGGAGGGATACTGATTTTCTCCTTTCCTTATTCCTTAATACAAAGAAGCTAAAGTACTTGGAAAAATTTTAGACTAACTTCATCTTTTGAATTCTTTTACTATCACAACAAAATAAAAACCAAATCTGGAAAGTCCTAGTAAAAAGTTTTAGAGAATAATGGAAACAAATGTTGTTGAAAGATACTTTCTTCACTAGAGAAGGAAAAAAACAATGGGAGTATTTGAGATATTGCTTTCTGGTGTTTGGTTCTAATAAACTCTTACAAGAATTTTTTTTTAAACAAAAGAATCATCAACTCGAGATCATCAGCTTGAAAAGCAGGTGTTCAAGGAGAGTGTCAAGAGAATTCAGTGCAGTTTTACTTACGTGATGATGCCCCTAGATGCCCTACCAAAAAACAAGAGCTTGTAAAAAAAAAATTTAAGAAAAACTTTCCAATTCATGTGAACATGACATGTGAATGAATGTCTCTGAGGAGTTAAACCAGTTGCCCAAATTGTACCATAATTCTATACTTATTATGTACTATATTAACTTCCTGAAGAACCTGTTTTATAGAAGACTTTTGTAAAGGATTCCAATCTTTCTGTAGATTGAATGCAGATTCCACCATGGTTTATATTTTCATTTAGTTTAGAAGACAGTGCAGATTGCTTCAAATCACCATAACCTAAGTGTTGCTCCTTCCTTCAACTTTAGCCTAACAAAAGAAAGAATCCATTCCATGTGCAATGTGAGGCTTTTCCACTCCTTTCCTCACAAGCCACATACAAACAAAACCTTCGCAACATTAAAAATATAAATGGAAGCTAGCTTCCTCCTCCTGTTATCCTACAGAAAATACCAGAATTCTTGCATCTAATTGGTAAACAGATTACAAATTGATAATAGCGTTTATATCTTTGATGACTACTTCCTAAGCCACATTTTTCTCCATGTGAAAGACAAGAGAGCTAATGCTGGTTTCCTTAAAACTGGCAGGACAAATACTTGAGTGAGAATACAATCTGTTTAAACAACAAAGGAAGGAAATGTCAGAACCTACAAGCTTCCCTTTTCACCATTACCCCCATTCTTGGAAACCTCAAGGTGTAAGCCTCAGTATAAATGACAAAGCTTCTATTTCCCCTTAAAGAATGTACAGCTAAAGAAAAAACTGCATATGCAAATCATACCATATTCATTTTTTTATTTAACTTGGGGATGGAATGGGGGTAGCATACATTTTATTTGTACAATATTTAACAATCACTTATTCAAGGTGGGGTTTTCTGGGGCTTTTTTTTTTTTTTTTTTTTAGCTTTTTGTTAAATACTTGCAGAAAAAGTAGCAAGTACAATTTGACAGTAGTACAACAACCTGTGTCCAAAACACTGACAAAAAATACAGAGTAAAGCTAAAATAATTGCTTTCCAATATTTTGAGAGGTAACAAATAGGATATGGGTTGAGACTGCGTAAAAAATGTACTGCTGGTTGAATATCTGAGGTAAATGATGTTCAATCAAGATGCTACTTGTATCATTTTGCCCATAAATCAGTAAATAATTTTATGCACATTATACCAAATGTTCCTAAAAAGTAATTTAGAAAGGTAAAAAAGAGAAACTGGAAAATATCTGTGGTGAAGCAGGTTTTTTTTTTTTTTTTTTTCCTTAACAGTAAATCAGTTCATTCCACCAACTACAGTTTCATCTGGCTAGGGATTTTTCCCTCCTACCACCTGCATTTTACTTAAATGTAGCTGTTTAGGGGTGAGGAAACAGAAGATTCTTTTTCATTTGATGAATATGTGATTCTATTTTAAGTTTCAGACTTGGGGTTGCTTCCTGATTGTATTTTCAAAAACATCACCATGAAAGATAGTTCATGGGACCAACAATGGTGAGGCACAGTCTCTGTTCTAGACTTCACAAGGTACCTGTACTCAACATTCAAACAAGAATCACATGCTAAAAACTTAGCATCTGAAATACACACGAGAGCTGTCAGGGCATAGACTTCCGAGCAAAGCGAAACTCTGGTTAATCGGCATCAGTCCTGTGGCAGTTGATCATCAGTGTTCCTTAGATGGAGCTCTGGGCCAGGGGAAGAGTGGAAGTCGGAGCAGCAGTTCCAAAGGGGATCAGAAAGGCAAAATACGAGACAAATCATGAGGAGCACCATACACGTGAGGAGAAAAGTACTGGGGTCTCAGTTCACCCCGAAACGAAGTCATATTTCTCTCATTCTTTGATCTTTCTTTTCCTATAATCCCTTGCTCAAACTTCTGTTAACTTGCCCACTCTGCACCTACTGTAAACAAACATGAAAATGCCCTGCAGAAGAAAGTTTTAACAAGACTGGGTATCAGGACAGGTAGTTACTGGAACATTCTTGTTTAACTGCTTATAAAAAGTGTCTGTTAATATAGTTCCCAAAAGGATGCACACTTTAAAATTGGTTTACTTAAGTACAATACCCAGATTTCTAAAAAATTTTTCTAACATGGAAAGAAAAATGTATCTCTAGTGCTCACATAAGCCAAATATTCATGACATTCCTTTTGTTTTGGATTCTTTAACCTTCTAAAATCAGGATTAAATGTTTAGAACAGGTATAAATTAGTCTTCAGGAGATTAACAATTTCCACATGTGAACTATTCTCATTATTTTCCTTTACTTTCAAAGTGGAAGCAAAATCAAATTGAGACATTGAGAGGCAAGTACTTTTTGGAATAAAAAGGTGAACTCAACACTGAAATGGGAACTCTTAAAAATAACACAACTTGAGTACATAATGTGCCCAAGAACATCCTGTGTGGTGTGAGACCCACAGATGGCGCTTTTACTCCTTTCCCTCCCTGCTAGAGTCTCGTGACCTTTCCATTATTTACAAATAATATAACGAAAGTTAAGTGCATATTACATGTAAGATGTAATGTACTGTGTGGTTAAATAGCCATTTGATGGTATCATTCACAGTGAGCTCCTGACAGTTGACATGTAAAAAAAATTCTTTTATGAAATTAATGTATGGATTTTAAAATGACCTGACAAAAAAGTACATAGCATAATACTGGTTATTTGTTGGTGAGTAATCTACAATTTCAGGAAATGGATGTTTTACTTTGGCCTGTATAAATTTGAGAAAGAATCCAATTATATTCTAATGTTATATTGTTTTGAAAAGCACTTTGGCGCCTATCAACAATTCCTTTTTTTTTTTTTTAATCAAGGATAAGGCATGAATTATCTTGAAATAATATTAGAATTAGTTGTGAGAGCAATTTGTGGAAGGAGAGGCTATGTTACCTATAACAATATCAACATTGGTTACCTCTAAATGTCATTGCATATTTTAAGTTTTAAGTTTAACTTGTTATCCCTGATTTGTTTTAAAGCAGTAACATCTGAAATCTGTGCTTAGAATTTACAGTCTCTATCCTAGGATAATTCTTTACATATCACAGACGTCAAATGTTACTCTGACAAGATGGCACCAAGCAGAAATATGGTGATAAAGTTACAAGTCTCAAAGCAGAGAGTGAGGAGTTCTGGGTAATGACACTTCCTGAGGTGATCCTAAAACAGTGATAAAGAATATCCCACACACTGTTTGGTGAAAAAAAAAAAAAAATACGCTACAATTGTACATATATAAATAGGAAAAACAATCTATTTTAAAAGAATAAAAATGAAGAGCTTTCCAGTGTCATAGCTCACTTAAAAATGTTTAAATCATGCTTTAAATTTTCAAATTTCCCCAAACACAGCACACCTAAAAAAAATACTTAGGTCAGTCTGCAATATTTTGGGAACTAGATAGAAGATGAAGCTTTAAAACATGGGAAAGAAGGGGAAAATGACATCATTTTTCCATTTCAAAAGAACACGTGCTTTTCCCTTAAATTACAAGCGAGCACAGGAAAAGCGAGTGGCCACGAACTGTTGGCACGAAGCATAGCTTACCTTTTTCTCTTAAATAACACAGTGACTTTGTAATACCTGTTACAAAACATGGATCAATTTATTATTCCAATTTTGTTAGTGTTTTCAATTATATAATTTAGCAACCATGGAACTGAGGTATACCTTGTTGAGGGAGGTGAAAGTAATGCTTGGAAGCCTCTTTACTGTACCCCACTTTGATGACTTGGTTTATGTACACAGAACAGCAGCACACTAAACATTCACAAGCTGTGTCATATTGGCATTACAATAGTCATTTATAGAAACACAACAGCAAATGCAATAAAAACGAGTTACCCTTTTTAAAATCTGAAATGAAAAGTGTTTGATTTAAAAAAAAAATAGCAGTAGTTCATTTAAGGAATTAGTGTCTTCTGACAGACATTAAGAAATCTGAAGTCAGTTTGCAAACACTTGATTAGCCAGGTCCAAGAGCCCCATGATTTGGAGAGGGCCGCATTCTTCACGGACTTTTCCAAAAGTTGATCAAGCTCTCAACGTTCCTCGGCCTCGCGTCCTTCACGTCTCTGCTACAGGTAACGTCCTAAGTCTCCCAGAGCCACGGTTCTGTACGAGGGTCTTCTTTTCGACATGCCCAGGAGACGTCCTAATCATTTCACACAGAAAATAAACTGTAAGCAGTTCCAATAGCTCAGCAGCTCCAATTCAGTCTTGTTTCTCAGTGTATGCACGTGGTGCAACCATCATAGACTAGATTCTTTGGGCGGAAAGTCAACGTTTGTCACCATTGTGACCACTGTTACAATGTCCTCTGTGGTGATGATATTTGTTAGTCTTTGCATCTGAGTGATTCTTTCACCGACACATCCAGCTGACAATCTGGCTTCTGCATCATGATCCCAACATTCTTCTATCGTTTCACAGAGCATTGCCATTCCCTAAAAACAAAAAACATCTTCAAATGCCACAGCAACTTTTGTTTTCTATTATGAAATAAAATAAAGATTTCATAAGAAATTGCTGTTTTTGTGGGTTAAAGAAAGTATTAAGATGAGCAAAGTCTGATATTTTTTTTATCAATGTTCATTTTAAGTATTGTATACAGGACAATTAAGAAAAGCACTAAGAAGTTTTTAGCACTGGCGACTATCACAGTAGGTGATTAAATTTTTTAATTCCCCAAGTCTCTATCCATTGTTCATCAACCAAGACATTTCAGTGCCAACTGTGGACATGGATTCAAAACCAAGGCTAAAGGAAGTCAACCAATTTTTATTGTTTTCTTAGTTAATCATCAGCATTTTCTCTTGCAATTGAAGAGAAAGGTTAAAAAGCTATCCTTGAGGATTCTCGACCTAATTTTATCCACGCTCCTTGTTATACCTTGACCAAAATTACCAGGGCAATACTCTCCCATCCTTTGCCTACCTCTTTTCTAGTTTTAGAGCATCCTTAAGAACTTGAACATCTTCCAACCCCAAATCAGAAGGCTAAAACAAATTCTCATGGAAAGGAAAAAACTGGGTGTTCCGCTTTTTAAAATGGCATCATGTAGGAGGGTGGTGATCAGCAAGGTTACCTAACCATCCGCAGGCTCCGAGCCAGAAACTCCTTTTCCTGGGAAGCTGTCCCACCAGCAGACAAACTTGTTTGCACAGGACCAAAGACTACAAGGCTCTGACCTGCCATCCCCTTCAGGAGCACCACACACACACAGCCCTGATTCTGTTTCTAGAACAGAATATCCTGTACAAAGATCACTCCCCAGAAAATCATTTCAGAAGAGAAATGGGCAGAGGTATAAATCATTCCTCCGCAAAGCATTTTATTGGAATTTCAAGTGAAAAGCAAACTGTATAACTTACAGCATGTTTCTGCCAATAATCTCTTAAAACAGGCCTCTTTTTTTTATGCACAACAACTTCCTGCATGTCTTCGAGAGAGGGATGCTGGCCAATTTCCTCCTCAAATGGCAACATGTACTCATCTACAGGTCCTAAAGTGAAAAAAAAAAGAAAAAGAAAAATGGGGGAAAAAAGGGGAAAAATCATGTTAATTCACATCTTCCTGACTTACAAACTGGAACACATTCTAAAGCAGTACTGCCTTTTCCCAACTGTTATATGCTGTAATCACAGGCAACAGACACACCCTCAACTGGACAAACCAGTGACCCAAACTCTCTATTCCAGGGGAAATCAAAAAGCCTGCCGGGCATGCAACTCAGCTAAGGACTGTGTAAGGAGCTTTCTTACCTTCCGTCTGGGGAAGGGCTACCTCCATTTGTACACAGGACACAGGCAACCATGATATTAGCAAATACAGTCTCCCTATAATGTACTCCCTCCTCTTCCGCTCGAGATCAGATGTAAACAGTGGTGCTGCCACCTCTGAAGACCCTGGGTTCCATCTGTCATAACCACATTTGTTCTACGAAACACTCAGGCTCCCAACATGCTCCACATGAGAAACTGTATCTCAGAGTCACACCTCCTCTCTGCCCTCACAAGAGCTGATAAAAACACATTTCATATATTTTTTTTAATCACATTCTCCAGGGTTCCCAACAAGTCAAAACATGCCTTCAGGGACAAGTAAGATTTACTCAACAACATAAATGATCCCTTTTTGCTAAGACCTACTCAAACAGAAAATGTAGTTAGGGTTTAATATAACATCTGATGAACATTTCTCCTGGCCAGAAACTTTACATATGTCCTTTACTTCCATTTTATCTTCACATATTTAAAGTGGCATTACATCTATTTTACAAATAAAGATGAATCTCAGATTTAAGGTGGCATTATTACATCTATTGTACAAATAAAGGTGAGGCTCAAAAAAGTTCCATAATTTGCACAAGGGCATACAGCCAACTGGTAGGGTTGGACTCTGAATCCATCTGAAAGATGGTGCTGTCTCTTCTTGACAGAAACCTGTCACTATCAGCAATTTCAGTGTCTAGATGTGTCTGTGTGTAAACATAAATCTTTTCTTTTTAAATTTTATTGTTGTTGTAAATCTTATGTAAGCTCTTCAACTGCACTAAATACTTCTGGCTAGAATATATTATAACAATCCTGAAAGAGGCCCCCTAACTGCACACTTTGCAAACAACAATCCTGGATGCCTGGCTGGTCGTTTCCCTGGAGCACTTCCAGTGACAGAGGCCCGGCCTTTGAAGGCACCCATTCACACCCTTGCTCCTTGCTCAAAGCTAGTCCACAGGTCAGCAGCAGGGCACTCACTGAACGGCTAGAGCCCAGGTGAGTTCTAAGTATCAGGCCCCAGTGCACACATACTAGTTAGTAGCTGAATTACCAGGATTCCCAGGGGTCTGGTGTGCACATTCAAGTTTAAAAATCACTAAGTTGAATCAATAATTAACTACCAAGAAATTTTAAAGCACTCACTTTAGCAACATTCACACTGTTTTCTGTGCCCCAATTTCTGACTATGAGTTAGAAATGCCTTACTCCGCAATCAAGTATTTCACAGCACATACCAGGCATTTAAGTAATGTCAGCATCCATCTTGTTCCTTTCTGTAACGATGCCTCTGACAAACCTGCCCCCCAATAATATGGGTATTTCTCACTCCTCTATCAACCTATAACTCTTCCTTACACTTATTTTTCAGGTATTACATTTATTCAAAAATGTTTACTAAACATTTATGTACCAAGCACTGGGCTAGACAATCCACACTTACCTTAGTCCAGAGTTAACAGCCCAGGGGGGAAACACGATCCTTAATGGTCCTGTACATTACTGAAGCACAGAGCCCTATGTGTCCTCCACAAAACCATATCCAGTGGTTTGTTTTGGAGAGTTCACATTAATAAAGTTCTTATGAAATATACTTTCCTATGATATCTGCCATTTCATCTGCTTCTGCTTCCATAAACATCCAAATAAATGTGGTTCCTCTTCAATTTACAGTAAAAAATACACTAGATGGCTTACTCTTCTTCCTGTAGACTTCTAAGCTTAGATTATATCCAAATTGCTTCAAACTTTCTTAGGTTCTGGATCCACTCCCATGCCACACCCCCAATCTTGGAAGAATGAATGGCTATCCATTCCTAAGCACACTCTAATGTTTATTTAACAGCACAGTACACTAATCTAATTTCATATCCCATAGGCAGTCTGTCCTTCTCTAAGAAACTGTTACCATACTTCAACAAGTAAAGTATTCTTATAAATACAGGCTAACTTGGTTATACCTTTTAAAATCTGCAACAACGCAATTTCTACAGTCTTTCACAATCCACAAGAAGTGGTTAGGCAATTATAAATTAAAATGTATTTACTTATTTTAAATGTATTTGCCTTTTTTTTTTTTTTTTAAGACTATTTATTATTTTCAGAGAGAGGGGAAGGGAGAGAGGCAGAGAGGGAGAGAGACATCAATGTACGATTGCCTTTCACCTGCCTCCAGCTAGAGACCTGACTAGAGACCTGGCTTGCAACCTGGTTATGGTGCCCTGACTGGGAATTGAACCAGCGACCTTTTTTTTTTTTTTTTTCAGTTTCATTTTATTGTTGTTGTATTACATCCATTCCCTTTCTACTCCCCTTTTTTACCTCCTTCCCCACCCACCCACTCTCCAACAATGTCAATCCCACTTACTGTCCATGCCCATGGTTCTTCCTAAACCAATGACCTTTGAGTTCACAGCCTGGTGCCTTATCCACTGTGTTACCAGCCAGGGCTTAAATTAAAATTTAAAACACCAGGTATAGTTAATTTACATCTGTTTGAGAGTTTAACAGAAAGTCTGCCCTACTTTCTCATACACAAAAGCTGTAACATAGTTGGAGAGTGGAGACTTGATGAAAGTACTACAAACTGAGTACCCAGAACACCATAAACCTGTCATACCAAGAATAAATGATATGCAACTTTATTATCTATCAACCAATGCAAATATTTATAGGATTTGAACAAGGAGTTCCATAACCAAAACAAAGAACAGGAATTTTTAGAATCCAGGTGCTATGCTAGTGAACATTCACAATAATGTCTCTATCAGATCAGACCTTCAAAGCTTTAAAGAGACAGAATTTACCCTGTGCTAAATCCAAACACATGCTCAGTTCTGTCACGGGGGACAGACAGTCACGTTCACTCTGGTTGGTTAAGATACAGGAACGGACCCAGGCGAGAGCCCCACCCACACGCACGCCCCCCAACAGGCTCTGACTGCAGAACCCATGGGGGCGGGGCCCCCGCACAGCCTCGTCTCCCCACACCTTCATCGGAGTTTCAAATGTACGTTTCACCGTTTACCATTTGGATGCAAACACAGGCAAAGTACTTAATTTCTACTTAATATTTGAGCCTAAAATGCCTCTTTTGTAAAATTGAGATAATTACTACTTACAAAGTTGTTTTAGGAAATAACCTTAAGGTGTGTGAAGCGCCCAGCAAACATGCAGCAACGGCAAAGGGGTCAACACATCCACCCACCCTCCATCCCCTGCCTCGCGAATTCCCTTTAAGCTACCAGCCACTGGAGTCTATTAAAAACAATACAAATTTGTACTTTAAAATATTACCTCCGACTGTTACCCCACTTCACCTGGGCAGTAGGCATACATATCTTAAAAAAGGTTTTCCCCTTACCATCGGCTGCAGTACAGCGAGAAGCCAGTTCCCACAGGACCAGCCCCATGGCGTACATATCTATCCTCAGAAACGCGTCCCGCTGGAAGTTGATGGCGCCCTCTAACACCTCTGGAGCCATGTACCGCCGTGTACCAACCTGAAAGACGTTGAAAGCCAACAGTCCTCATTCATTATCTTTATAAAATCACATAATTTTGTAAAAAGAATCAAAACCAAATGTGGTCTAATATCAGATAACATAACTAAACTGTAACCCCCAGACTCCAGGGTCAGGCCGAATTTTATTCCATGTCAAATAACACAGCAGCCAAGACAGTCGCTGGAAAGAGCAGCAGCTCCCACCAGCAGGGGCTGGTCAACCAGACAGCCTGCCGCTCAGCTCTTAAACACATGAGGTAAATCTATAAAGGCTGATACAGAAGAATTCTCCAAAACAATATAGGGTGAAAACATCAAGAAACAAAGCAGTATATATACTAAGATTCTTTAATAACTATATCAACATTCTGTGTAGAATTGTTTCCTCCTCTCCTAGAAGTAAGCACAAGAAACTGAACAATAATTGTAGGAAGAAGGATAGAACTGAGAAAAAAACCTATACAGTTTTAAGTTGTACTTTTGCATACTGTTTAAACAGTATCTTTAAAAAAAAAAAACACAACTTTTTTTAAGGGTTTCTCTTTCTCTATTAAGAGAATAAATAATACAAAATATAAAAGGAATTAGCCAAAAAAGGATGAACAACCTTGTTAAAACTCTTATTTGTACAAGATCTGTATGTTTATTTATTCGTGAATTGTCTTGGAGTTCTTTATTTGTCTGTCCCTAACAATTTGGTTATTTCTTAGCAATGTTAACAATGATTGCTAAGCTAACCCTGGTTGGTACTTGACAACATTCACATACAGACGCCTGAAAACTATCAATTGGCTGGCAGCTCACAAGCTGCTTGTGAAGCAGGTTCAGGGAGTGGCCCAGGTCCTGGCATTTCCAAAAAGCTCCATCCTCAGGGACGGTGATATGTGGGCTAGAACTGAGCAACTGTCTGTACATATACATGTAATAAAAACAATTACTAAGACCCTAAAATTCAAGTTTTTAATATGTTTAGTAAGGAACACACTAAAAAGACTAAAAGCCTAATCCTTTTACTTTAAATAACTTTTAATCATACAATTGTGCAATATATAAAATGTGTAAGAACATGAATTTTTGCATTTTTACATTTTTTGATCTATGAAATCTGAAGTCAAGGAACAACTGATATAAGTAATTGTTTTTACCTCTTCATGTAACCCAATTGTGAGAGTGTTAAAAGATATAAATGAATCCCAAAATTTTTTCTTAAAGAAACAGGGGGGAGGGTTATGAAGTACTAAAGGATTAAATTATTCACAGAGTTTTGTCTTTTGAAATCATACAATAATCACAGAAGCTTGTCCCTTGGCTTCCTGCACAATCTACCTCTCAATACTGCCTTTGGCTCTGGCTGGTGGCTCAGTGGATAGGTACCGGCCTGCAAACCCAAAGGTTGCTGGTTCCATTCCCAGCCAGGGTACATAACCAAGTTTCGGGCCAGGCCTCCAGCCAGGTCCATAGCTGGAGGCAGGTGAAAGGCAACCATACATTGATGTTTCTCTCTCTTTCTCTGCCTCCCTCCCTTCCCCTCTCGCTAAAAATAAAAAATGAAAATAAAATCTTAAAAACAAAAAACAAACAAAAAAAACCTGCCTTTGCTTCCAAATATATCTGGTGTCACCCTTTCTAAGAACTGTGACTGCTGACCTTTGCTTCAAACTTAATTCTTAAATAGTCAACACTGCGTTCCTGGAAGTTAACAGGATTAAGTTGGGAAAAAAGAAAGCTGAGAATGAGATGTCCAGATAATCGGCATGATTTGAAAGATGAAGAAATGATCATACCACACAGCCTAAGTCATTTGGCTTAAAAAAAAAAAAAAAAGTCACCTTTCAGGTTAAACTGGTTTCTTTTCCTGATTAAAAGTCATCTTGTAGGAGTGATAATACCTTCTCTAGCCTCATAGTTTTTGAGAATAAAGTGTATGGGTACTGTTCTTTCCCTTTGGCCTTCTTAAAGGCTCCCGTTACTGAGCTCTCTGGGCAGACGGGGGCTTGGAGGCAGCCTCCTCGCTCAGGCTCTACATGTGTTCTGGACTCTGGAGGGAATTCAGGGAGAGGCTATAAAGTTGATTAAGGAGTAAATGAAGCAATAAAGACCAAGAAGCAAGACACTGTAATTGCTGTCTGGGAAAAAGGGTGGTAGATCTTAATACATTGTAGCATGAACAGTGACTGATTATTCTACCATTCCTCTTTAAGATGGTGAAAGAATTAAAACTGAGTTAATGCCAAGAACTCCCAAAGAAGGAGGACTATTAAAACGTCTTGGATTCTTCTTTGATTAGTTTTTAAAATAAGACTCCCATGACATCTGTCTAGGTTATTTTATGAATTGTTTGATCTAAAACCACTTCAAGTTCTAAGTCCCTCACCATCATATGAAAATGTCTCCTCAGCAAATTTAACATATTACTTTTAAGACAGTCATTTAATATTAGCATGCCAATCTAATAACCGCCACAATAACTTTAGTCCAATTCAATCCAAATATGCCATGCTAAGAAAATATGGGGCAAGATTATTCTTTTGCACAGTCTATAGTTGTCACCCTTACCTGTCCATGAGTGTCACCTGCAGACTTGCCAGCCTCAAACTTCAACGCCAACCCAAAATCAGCAATGCAAGCTGTCAGATTGTTTTTCAACAGCACATTCTTACTTTTGATATCCCTTGCAAAAAAAATAAGTATTAAATTAAGTTTCAACAGGTACATCTTTTACATTTTTTCATTGAAAGTGGGAAAGAGGGAGACTATATATACTATAAAAAAACATTTACTGAAAAGTATGAAATATGAAAAAATGAGAGGGAGAAAAAAGCCTAGGCAAATTCTCCATACAGCTTGAATAACAAGAAAGAATACAGTGACAAACTCCCATTTATAACATGGATGATAAAATACCATAATACAGTTTTATAACGAAGTGCCACTCAAAAAAACTGTCTAGCCTATATGTCATTTATGCCATTCCTACCTACCAATCATAAAACTGCCATTTTCTGAGGTAAGAATATAGCAGAATTTATCATTAGAAACTTCTATTAAAACAGAACTTTATAAAGCAAAATTTAAGAATTTTCAAAAATAGCTGAATTCAGGCTTATGCCTACATTTAGAATGACTCCTTGTTTTAGAGGCCATTCTTGTAGCTCTCAACCTCGTTGTAGAAAAGTGTCTCTAGGAAAGTGTAAGAGAAGTTTGCACCATGAATATGCATTGCTCCAGTTAGATCATGGTGTTCTGCAAAAAGTTACAGCTATTAGGCAACCAGATGTTCTCTGCACACCAGCCTCAACTGGTCCATCCTAGGATCGTTATACCCAAGCCAAATATATGTGTGCCATGAGCAAGGGTTAATCTGTTGTGTCTAGAAACCAAGAGTGAGATAGCAGAGGCACAGGGAAACACAAATGCTACAAAAACCAGTTGTTTTGGGACTCAAAAAATTTTTAGGGATGGTACTCCTAATAACCTTAGGGGTTCAGTTCACTACAGAATGGAATGACGTAAATAAAAATCCAAGAAGAGGCATTTAGGCTGATTACAGGAAGCTAAGAAGAAAGGGAGGTTACTTCTAAGTTTGTGAAGTCAGAACCTATATTAGAGCTGGGTTTAAAGTAATCCTCCCAGCAATCTAAAACAGTATCTGGTGGTGGCACTCAGCTAAATATTTGTTAACTGGACCAGTTTAAACCAACATTTAAAGCAACCTCTTTAAATTGACTACTATAAGATAACAAATTGGTCCCATGCTCGAAGAAGTTAAATACACAATGATAAACTGAATCCCATGTTCAAGGGAACTAATGTTTTCCCTTTTGAGGAAATGGCAACTATTTTGTCCAAGTACCATTTATTCCCTGAAAAAGGCAATTAAGTAAACCCAAATATTCAAATGAGGACTTCTTCCACCTCAGCTAAGGGAATGGTCATTCAAAACACAAGCAAAAAAGACACTCCTAATTCTATCACCTTATACCTATTTATAATCATCTTCAAAGTAAATCATGTTTCGAGGTTAAACAAATATACCCTTTGATTTGGAGAAAATACTTTTAATCTTAATTATGCTTTCAAAAATGAGACTAATTAAAACAAATTGATAACGAAATTGATGATGTAAGCTAATGATGTTACTATATATATTACCCAAATTACTTCCTGGCCCATCTCAAACTAATTTGAAAAACAAATCAAAATCATTCTGTTTCCTATAGCATGATTAGATAACTAGGGGGAAATAAATTTTGTTCAGGGGATTAAATGTTTCAATAATAAACAAATACTGAATTATTTGGGAAAATAATATAAATTGAGCTCTACCTGTGAGATATGGCAGGTTTGTGGCCATCTTTTAGGCCAGGTATATCCTCATGTAAATAGGCCAGTCCTCTAGCCATTGTTTCTGCAATATGACACAACTCATTCCAAGAGACCACGTTAGCCTTGAGAAAGTCTGACAGTGAACCCTAAAGAAAAGGGGGGAAAAAAAAACAATTCAAGCTCTTGACAAAAGCCTTAAGTATATGGAGGCTTTCCTCTTCACTTTTAAGAGGTTATGAAAGACAATATGCTTTTCCTTTTAGTGACTATAATATCTGAAGAACAATCTAGAATGGTTCAAGTTTCACATTAATAAACATCTGACTAGAAAGAAAGACCACTAATCTTCAAAGGTTTGCTACAGATACTGCTGGTTGGTCAATTTCTCTGTATTTAGAAGGCAAAAGTTAAGAAAAGAAAAGAAAGGCTGGTTAAAAATCTAAAGTTCCAGGAAATATTTTAAAAGTTAAAATATACTATGGAGATGTTATCTCAGGTCTAAGAGAGTATACACATTTAGACATATAAACAACAACTCACATAAAGGATCCTTTAGGGATCACGGCCATCCTTTCTGTCCACAATTCAGAGAGGTAAAAGAAGCACCTGTATCTGACACTGATGGGCCTGACCACCAAGGAGAACACAGTCTCCTACTTCACTAAAGTATATTTTCATACTGACTCTGAACATGGAAGAACTGCCAGTGTGTTTTCCTACAAGTGAGTGACAGATCAAAGATCAGATAAATTGCTGGATTCTAGTTTTGTCACTATGCTATACTGATTAAGAGTTTTAACAAAACAAAACGCAAACTAAAAAAAATGGTACACTTACTAAGTATTGGTTATACTAAAATAATTATTTGTAAGACTGGTGATTGCAGCATAAGAAATCAGGGACACAGACTTTATTTATAAATTTTAACCAAGTAGTTAACATACTGTTCCCAGAAACAAAAAGCTGATGGATTTGTAACCAATATCAGCTAGTTAAGCCAACCCTGACTTTTCTGAGTTAAAATAGGAAGTAGTCTTACCTTTTCATGAAATGCTGTGATTAACCAGAGATCCACATCAACACTGGTGCCTCGTTTTTCTGCACCAATGAACTGTAGTATGTTCTCATGCTTCATTCCTGGCAAACTGTAGACTTCGTATTCATTTTGCCATGACTGTTTGTCCTACAGTCAAAAAGGAAGAAGAGTAAGAATGCAAAGAATAGAGACAATAAATCATATCTAAAATATTACTCAAGTTCTAAGGCAAAAAAAAAAAAACAGAAAAAAAACCTAAGTATTACAAATCTTTAAAAAAATAAAAAATTCTTTACTTTTGCTTTTTAATAAAACTCTGATAATTGGTAATACCAAATGCCTGCCTTCCCTCATAATTTCCTCAAACAGAGTTTTCTGTGTTTCCAATTTGTAAACACAGCAGTTGATCAGAAATGCTACACTTCCATATCTAACAATGACAACACATTCTGCTGTAAATTAGCACTACAGTGCAATTCATCATGGAGTGAAGTTACTTGTGTTATTATTCAGAATAATCTCCCTGAGAAAGGAAATTCAGGTAAAATGCCTCCATCCAATTAAAAACAATTTTTTTAAAGACTAACACTATATTAAACATTGTTAATAAAATGCTTAGAATGCCCTGTAAAACAAGACAGGGTTATACTCACTCAATAAGAGCACAGTGGAGTATAAATATGCAATACACTAATTTAAAATACCATAAAACCAGTTTGTTCCTATAATTGATCCATGCCGACTACATATCAACTTATAAGAGATTTAGTTTCTTTCCATGATGAAAGAAACATAAAAGTGGAAGGCATGATTACGTAATAGCTAGGGACCCTCTGTAGCTCAACTAAGAGCCTTTGGCAAGTTACATAATCATTCATTTTTGGCCTCGTAGAGTTGTGGTGTTCTATGTATATTGTACGTTATGTATGGGTATATGTGGGCAGGTATTAATAAGTACTATATGTAAAGCACCTCTATGTGACACAATGGAAGCACTGAATAAAATGTTGGCTATTACTGTATTACATTTTACATTAATATCACCCAAATATTTGTGAACCTTGACACAACAGAACAGACTCTTCCTCTGAAAACTAAACTATACTTTATAGTATCTATACTTATACCCACCCCCCCAAAAAGAGTAATAAACTTTTTCAGGCTCTAAGAAACAGGCTTTAGAAGAGCCAAGATGGCTAAAATCCAGATATATTAAGCAAAGATACTGATTGTACAGTAATACTGGAATAAGGAAGACTACTGTCTAGGTGCGGAGATGAAGCCAGCATCACAGCCTGGCCAGGACTGCAAGCCCACACGCAGAGCATTAGCTGCAGAGGTGCACGCACGCAAGAGAGAGAAAAGAAATCATTGCAGATCCACACAAAAGATCACTAGAGGAGCATCAGACCAGGGTTTTGTGAGGTCAGTTCCCTTTAAAAACAAAAATTGAACCATAAACCACTTATTTGCAGTGCTGATTCACTGCATTTGAAAAGTCACAAAACAAAATCTGAAATGATTACATAAACACTAAAAGTAGAGCAAAAATGAATCGGTTTGGTAATATATTTCCAAATGGCAATTCTAGAACAAGGCACACTACTCTTTTACTATTCTGTTGCTTTTTCTGATTATGTCAATGTGGTAGTAAAAGTTAACCACTCAGACAATGAATTAAATTTTTATTGGAATCATCTTCACTTTAGAATTTTTATTGGCAAAAGATCTCCTATATGTTCATGTATTGTAATTCCACTGCTCTTAAGAAAACATACTGACCAGTGTACCATTAATTCCATTTCTCAAAGGAAAAGGCAGACATAACAGGGCTAACCACTTTCTCTAGTGTCACAACAACCCTCTTAATAAACATGGCCTGTGTTTCACACTGCTTACAAGTTACAATGACCTAGCCAGTTGCAACTTTTAAAAAATATATGCAGATTAGAAAACTAATCAACATACCTGTATTGGAAATATTTTCACAGCTACGTATTCATTGAGCAACTGGGCTTTCCAGACACAACCAAATCTTCCCCTGGCTTTCACTTCTAACAACTGTAGTGGCTTCAAACCTAGCAATGGAGAAGGTGGGGGTGGTCCTGGGTCCTACAGATAAACAACAATAATAATATTAAAAAGCAGCACTTGATATATATCATTTTATGTGTGAGAGGAAAAGTGAGTATACTGAGGAATCAATTGACAGAAACAGTAAATACATACAAATGACATTAACTTCTATCTTGCCAAAACTGAGTTCTCAAGCTTTACTAATTATCTATATGATCACAAGGCAAGCAATTTGAATTGAGTTTTTGTAATAACATTCAGCACTATTCCTATATATGTACAGCAGAAAAAAGATCTAAAATCCTTTTGATCCAGTATCACAAATTTCCTAACTAAGGTTTTCTGTGGCCTCTAGGATACTGCTAATAGTATTGCAATGGTGTCAGCCAGTGATGATGATACAGGAGGAGGATTTGAAAAGTGCTAGAAACAGCAAATCAAGGCTGTGTCTCAAAGAAAACCTCTCCTCAGAATCCCTTACTTTGCCCAATTTCTGTTTAAATCTTTTCTTCATTAATCTCAGAAATATCCACAGTCATTCTCAAACACACTGCAGATAAGTGTATCAAATACAAAGCTCATAAAAGAAATGTCTGTTAACGGTGCTCTAGTTAAACCGTTCTGTTCACTTTTAATTGTTCAGCCTATTAACAATTCATCTTTTCTTTTACAATTACTTCCCAAAATTGATCTGAGATAAAATTGATTAGTGTTCTGGTTCTGATTGGCAAAGAAAGTACAAATAATAATCCAGAAGTGAGTGGTCATCACAGTAGATAAGGCATCGTAAAAAAGGATAGAGAGAAGTGCACTGCTATAGTGAATTTTACTTTAAAGATTTTTATTCATTATTTTTAGAGAGAAGGACAGGGAGGGAGGAAGAAAGGGAGAGAAACATCAATGTATGGTTGCCTTTCACCTGCCTCCAGCTGGGGGCCTGACTGGAGACCTGGCTGGAGACCTGGCTATGTGCCCTGAGTGGGAATCAAACCAGTGACCCCTGGGTTCGCAGGCTGGCACCAATCCACTGAGCCACACCAACCAGGGCCTACTGTGAATTTCTTACTGGAGCAAATGCAGCATATAAATAGGACAGCATATACAAAGGAGAAGGGAACCCTTCTTATACAAATAAAACGCAACCCTTCACTGAAAGTACTGTATCAGTTCAGTATCTGCAAGGAAAAAAAAAAAAGATATAGAAAGCCTATTGGGAAGTTTCCAGAGGAAAAAAAAAGCAATAAAAATGTTTGAAGGGCTGCACAATGAGCACTGGAAGGAGCAGCTAAAATTGTGTGGCTTCAGCAACAGACATTAGGACACCAGTGGAACATAAGACACTTGAGAACTGTATGGCCCCCTATATCAGTGCATCTCTTTGCCCCTTTCCTCTCTAGTCTCAAAAGAAAATAAAATCTCTTCTAATGCCTTAAGACAGTTAGTGAGTGCTCCCATTAGGCATTATTCAGCCCACTGGTGCCACAAGATTTTAAGAAGTTAACCTCAACATTAGAAGGACCCTCAAGAATAGAAATACTGTAAGGTAGTAAAAAGAAAAAAAAGTTCTTTTAAACTAGACAATCTTTACAAAATGGTTTCGGAACTCCTATTCTGTTACAGTAAGATAAACTATACAACTTTCTGTGACTCATTTCAACCTCGGGTATTTATTTTTTAATGTCTACAGAAGTTTATTTTTTTCCATCACACATTCAAAATATGAAAGGTTAATAGGGTTAAAGAGTGTTTTTGTTCAACAGTGATGAATCAAGGAGATCTGATATAAGTCTTATACAAGGCCCCTAAAGGTATGGTCCACAGCAGGTGGGGACACAAGAACCTCTGGAAAGGCTTTATTACAATCAACCTCATTCCTTGACTGATCACTTACACTTGTAGCAGGAGATTCTACTGAAAGGAGTTTGATACTTGCGTGAATGTGGAGTTAGGAGGAAAAAGCTGAAAACTACTCTTGTAAAGGCAAAGAAAACTACTCAGTGCTCAAAGTCCAAGAATTGCTGGTAACTGTATAGAAAAATAATTATGCTAACTAACCAAAAAAGTTTAATTTGAAAAACTTTAAATAACTATGAAAATCAAATTAATGACTATGATCTCCTCTCCTTTAGGGGTAAATTTGAAAACTGAAGTTTTCAAAGCAGGGATGCCAGAAACTAAAGTATACAGATAAGAGCTGAAAGCTAAAGGAAAAAATAATCAGGAAAAGGGTAATATGGCTCTAAATTTAAACACTAAGACTTTTGGTAACTTTTATATAAATTGACTGATAATGTCCCTCTAGGTACCACATATATTGCCCATTCTTGGTTCAGAAAAGTATCATCCAGCTGGATATGACGTCTGTATGATGACTTAATTCACATGTCAAATTAAGACTATGCCAGCAGTTCAAAATAAGATTTAATATGATATTAACCTTAATTTTAGGAAAAATACAGTAATTTTTGATATTTACAAAGAAAATCACTGAGCATTTACTAAATATAAACTTCAAAGTTCCCATAGATTTCCAAGGCTCTGTTCAGCAAGTTTCCAAGTTACTATTATTTCAGTAAGAAACTTTAGATCACTCTAATAATAATATTACCATCATTTTATAGCCTGAAAACATAATGTCAAAATTACTTTAAAGAGTTTAAATTAAGGAGAACACTAGCCAATTTTCAAAGGATGATAAAAAGGACTACAAGGTACATTCTTATAAAATATCAAAACTTTAAGAAATGACATATGTTTTTAAGTAATACCCTATAATACTTAAAAGGTTGGGTTCAAAACCATTAACATCTAAAGAGCTGTAACACCAATCAACATACACTTTGCTTTTTTAATGAAAAATTACTAGAATGTTTTTCTATTTCATACTTTTTAGATTTTGATTAAGCTTTAACTGCATCTCTAATATCTAACTTATTCTATAATCTAAGATTAGAAATGATTTTGAGCTTATTAACATCACTATATTAATTTACCCACCCAAAAAACTTCAATAGTCGATTCTGAAAGAATTACACCTTTAAATTATATAAATACCTGGGCTGACAAATTCAGACTTAAGACTTCACAATGACAGCAACATTCTAATGTTACCCCTGAAACAGGGCTTTGACCTGCCACACAGGAGAACTGCTTGGGGCAGGAAAACTATAAATACTGAAGAATTCCTGAAAAATTTCCCTAAGTCTCCAGTTCTTTTGCAGTATCCATACTATTTTTTCACAGTTAAAAAGATATGCATTAGAACATGGCTCTGATTACATCCCTTTCTTTACCAATATGTACATGAAAGTTATGGCATCTTAAGACACCATGTGATGAAGTGACAAATGACTTACAGCTGGGAAAAGCATCCCCTACCCCGACAACACCAGTACCTAAAAACATGTCTATTAACCAATACTGTAATAAATATTAGAAGTGAAGAGCTGCAAAGAACTTTGTGATCATTTCACTTATTCTGAATTCTCCTGAACTCCAAAATAAATAAGGTTTTACATTTCTATATGGCAAATGATCAAGTTATACTTCCCTAGCTAACCCACCTGCTAAGGATGTCAAGGATTAAAGAAACTACCTGAAAATACAGACTTCACATTAAAAAATAATGGATTCAATCAAAAATTTAGCCCCTGTCAAAAGTAAACACAAGCTGACATTTAAGTTAATGATGTAATATAAAAAGTAACCATTACAAGATTTTTCAGGCTAAAAATCTTTTCAGGCTAAAAATCTAGCTATTAGGTGTTAATCAACTAAAATAGTTGTTTCTACATTCCACCTCAAGCAAGTATAAAAATAGTTAACAATCCATTAAAATCAAAAACTATTATTTTGGCAGGTCAATCATGTTTTCAATACCAAAAGTAGAAAAAAAAGAATTGTAACATAAATGTATAAAACAATTAAGGATGCACAATAAAGCAACAACAAAAAAATCTAAGAACAAAATGTTTAGTATGCATCCACAAAAAGTCCCACAACCATAAAACAAAAATCAATGCATCTTACCTCTATCATTATATGAAAGGCGTGCTTGTGAAGAAAAAACACAGGCAAAAGAAATTACGATTTATATCCAGAATGAAATGAAAAATGACACATCAGTTACAAAAGTGAAGAAAGGAGAATAATGATTTAGCTTTTTAAAAGTTGGCAATGATCCAACGTATATTTCTAAAATGAGGCTTGAGAACACCTCCCTGGCAAACAAAGGAAAGTAATATTTAAAAAACAAACTTGGACATTACCTATCAGATAAGGGGTATTATATAGATGATTCTCGTAGGACCCCAAGTTACCTGATCCAACGGACTTCAAGCCAGCAGATAAGCTAAACCACATCTTAAACAACTGTTACTTATTTTTCTGTTATAGCAGCTTAACTATAAAAGCAAAAATAGTAATAATTTAATTGAGAAGATACGTGTTGGAATTGACTTCTGGCACCAGAGGGCAGTATTGCCTTTAACAAATGTAGAAGTAGCACTGAAAATAATATAGGTAGTAGCTCAGACCACATTCTGAGAGTTATCTTAAAAATCTCTAGAATCTTCTACTACTTTCTGACCTGCTTCACTCCCCTTTCATGGAAGGCAGTAAAGTCATAACAATGAAAAAGAAAACTGGTTCCAGTGCCTATGTGAATGTGGATAATACACTAGAACACATCAGGGTTGAAAGATTAAAAAAAAAAACCAAGAAAAAGAAAAGAAAACAAACAAGGGAAGACTAAGATCAGAATGAAACAAAAAGAGTGACAGAGCAGGCCTATTCTTATTCTGTCTCCCTGGCTGCATTAACAGTAAAAAGTCAAGCAGTGGGGGCTCTGGGAACAAGTGCCCATACATTCTTGTCAGGCTGAGGACGCTGGTAGAGGATAAGATTTTCATTTTCCCAGTCATCCCAAAATAGGTAAGGGTCCAAAATTAAAATTAAGAGAAATGCTGTCACCGAGTGCAAAGGAAGACTACAAATCTCTCCAACTGCTGATTATATTCCCAGTTTCCAATATTTCCACAGTATCTACAGAGAAGAGCAACAATAAGAAAGATTTGACAACTCAACTCATACCAGTTGCTTAACTAGTTTTTCTTCCCTCTTAATTTTTTCCTGTGATAACGACTCAAGATTATTTATAATTCATCTAAAAGGCTTAGCTAATCCTACCATCAGAACATTTTATCAGTACTCCAGGGTAAAAGTCATCCCTTGAAAGAAATTCATGCCACATGAATAACTAGACTATGGATTCCCAAAGTTTAAGCATCTCTCAGGTTTTGTTTTCATACAGCAGCTTTCAGAGACAAAGATGCCACTGTAATAACACCATGTGCAAATAGGTGCCTTTCATGCATCTTACCAAAAAGTGTATCTTTGCTGAATATGCTCAATAAATAAACATTAGAATAAACTACAGAATGATATAATCTAAACAAGAAGTACAAAGAACAGTCCTCAATGTATAAATTATGTTATAAAACAAAAGAGTTAAAACAAAATTTAAAAAATAACATCACCAAAATCCATAGATTTTAAAAAGCAATCAAACAAAACAGTCTGGATTCACAACATAAAATAAGAACCTGAATATCACTAACTATATCTGAAGATAACACTGAAAACCAAATCAACACATCGATGTCAAGTAATTAGGTTTGCTGAATTAAAAAATATCTACATACATAAGATTTTTCTTAAGGGGAAAAGAAACAAACTGCCGAACATCGAACATTGGAAAGGAATGAATAGTACTTCTCCAGTCATTCAACAAATCTTTACTGAGTGCCTAGTTTGTGCCAGGCACTGACTACTGAAGTTCTCATGTTGCTCACTGTAATGTGGGGAAGAAATACTAGTCAAAGATTACACTAATAAATGCATAATTTTATAAAATAAAAGCAAGGAAAAAATTCAATACATTGAGCATCGTTAAAAAGAAACCTCCCTGGCTGGTAGCACAGTGGATAAGGTGCTGGCCTGCGAACCCAAAGGTCGCAGGTTCGATTCCCCAGCCAGGGCACATAACCAGGTTGCAAACCAGGTCTCCAGTCAGGTCTGTGGCTGGAGGCAGGTGAAAAGCAACCATATATTGATGTCTCTGTCCCTCACTGCCTCTCTTCCTTCCCCTCTTTCTAAAAATAATTAAATAAAATCTTTATAAATAAATAAATAAGAAAGAAAGAAAAAAACCTGACTTAAACTGGCAAGATAAGTAAGAGGAGATGTACCTACAGAGAGGATCTTTACACAATCCTTTAAATGAGAGATGAAGTAAGTTTTAGGGTGGGAAGATAAAGTACAAAAAGTATTATTGGATGCCATGTTAGATTTCTGACTTGTGCAGCCAAGTGGTTACTGGTTCCATTTACTGAGAACCAGGTTTGAAAGAGACAGTCACTACCTTTGAATGTTTAGTGCTTGGAGACACCTAGGTGGAGATATTTAGTAGCCAGTTTAGATATATAAAACTAGAATACAAAGGAATTCTTTCTGGAAAAAAAGATTTTGGTTCATTTATGTACTATGAATAAATACATATGATATTTATAACATACATACATTCATTTTCCCCTATTTAAATGATTCTGTTATCACTCAACAACTCCTTAGAACTATCAAGAATTAAAGATCCCCTACCCAAAGTATTTGAAAACTGACAAATTCTAAATATGTCTTCTCTTAGTCATCTATCTCTTACATTCTAAGAAATTTCACAATTGCTAATTATAAAAAGACTATTGCCAAGTAGGCAGAAATAGAATCTATAAAGAAGTAACATAGTGTGTGTATCAGGACAAATGTTTCTAGGCTAGGAAAAGCAAGACATGTATACATTAACAGATTTAACAGTATTGATACTGTCAGATGCACAACCATGATTCTACCCAATTAGATCTTCAAAGTTCCTTTGTGATACATTCACTTCCCTTTCTCTCACTTAATTCTTTGGAAAGCAAAGCAGAGAAAGACCAAGGCGGATGAAATCAGGATTCTGAACATGTCTCTTAAGAAGTTGTTAGCTCCTTAGGGTAGCTGGCCCTGCGGTTAAAAATCTGAAAGACATATAGGCATGCCCATTCTCCTTTTGGTTACTGCTCGGGAGCATCAGGTTTATTAGTGGTACAGAAAAACATTTTAGTTTTATTAACTTCAGCACTTGTTTTCTTCAAGTAAGTATGAAAAAAGGAAAAAGACCATGCTACAGATTAATAACTTGTGATGTGGTTAAGTGGTTATGTTTAGGTATCAGACTATATACACTTACTATAAAAACTTTTAAACATTATTTATATGCTCTGACCCTTACCCTAGTTTACCTTTTTATGGGCCCCATATAATTCTGCAGAGAACAGCCCACTCAATCACACTCACTGCAATGACCAGTAACCCTTTCACGCAAATGCCCAGACCCTGCCACTCAGCTGACTGACACGAGGCTAAGACATTTTGCCTATCTGTGCCTTAACTTTCTTATTTTATAAAATGGACTTCAAACAGAACCTGTATCATGAGGTACTGAAAGATTAAATGAGTTACTATGTGTACAGTGTTCTGTATAGTACTCGATAGTAAAAATGAAATCTTTTATTACACTAATTTCAAAGTATTGACTTATATATACAATAGCTTTAATAACAATGATTTATTTTGAGTACAACTTTGAAGCTGTTACTCTGCTAGCAATAACAGCTAACACTTCTTGTGCACTTAACATTAACCCAGCACCCTAGATGTGGGTCTTCTAATCACCACAGAACTGGAATCAGATATTTCTTTTCCTTCCCTCCATCTTTGCCCAAAATTACTGAAGCAACTCCCTTCTTATTTTCTATACCCTTTATTTACACGCTATACAGTCAAACAACCAATCAACCAACTTACTTTTAGCCCACCTACATATTATCTGTGGGCTCCAAAAGTGCCAGCAAGGACTATACTGTTGCTCCTTACCACTCAACACCCAGCACGGGACCTGGCACACAACAGCACTCAAGCATTCGGTGAGCAGTTAAGCAAAAACAAAACAAACTTGTAAATACCTCCCCGCCTATCTGACACAAGCAGCTTTCACTAACAAATGGACTTTTTCATTTTTATAATCTCAAATTTGTAGAAAAAGATTCGATAGCTATAAGGAAGTTAAGAATGAAGGAACAGAACTAGGATGAGGTCCAGGATATAAAGAATAGAAAGAAAAATAAATCTAATTCTTCCTACAACCATCTCCTTACCACAGAAGGAGAAATAATGTACTCTGGTCTATATGAATTGGTCCCATTTGTAAGGCTTATACCAAAAAAAAAAAAAAAAGAAAAGAAAAGAAAAAGAAAAGAAAGAAAAAAGATGCTTAAAGGTGAAACAACAGAATTATATCTCCATATTTGAAGCATGCTAAAATAATAAAGTGAAAACATTTGTGGAATATAGGTTCCAGCTCTCAGCAAACTAACATAAACCCTAAGCTAAAATTTTGGTATTTTAACAGCATACATTCAAGTTTCATTAAATTTCACTTAAAAACACATCACAATCAAAATAACGTCAATTAGTAGTATTGAACTGAAAAGCTATCCTCAGTACATATTGTGGAATAACACTTTAGTTTATAAAAGAGACAAAAAAATACATACTCAAACAAATGAGATTAGAGGAAGGTATCAAAGGACACACCAACCTGTTAGAATTGGTTATTGTTAGAAAAGTGATTTTAAAAAAGAGGAAGAGCAAATGATTCTCTCTCCTTTTGTGGAGACACACTTCTACCTGTATAATGTGTCTTGTTATATATAGCAAATAAGAACTTATTTTAAATAGAAGAGAATTTGAAAAAATGTAAGTGAACAATATAGAAAAAGCAAGAGATGGGTTCACAAACTCCAAGCGTTTAACAAGAAGTCAGCCTATTTCAAGATGTGCTTCTACTGATCCAATATTTATTTTGCAAGTATAACTTAATATTAGCATATTAAGTACTTCATAAAATTCAGTGAATTTCCCCTATATTCTTCCCAAATAAATTAATACTTCCCTAAACTGACTTAGTTGAAAGATATGCTGCTCTTTCAATACCTTATAAATTTTAAATGGGTACATATATAGAGTCATGTTCAATAGGAAAATCCTACAAAAACATTTCATAATTGGCTTAGTTTCTCAGTGGATGGTAATTTTACATAGCATGAAGTGACAACCTATTATTACTTTAATATTAAGGTCAACAGGATTATTCTGTATGCCCAACCAGGTATCTCAAACATCGGAAAGTCTTTTATCATACCAAAACCTAGACAAAATGTCCTAAGAACTGAAGAGCTCTATGTCATTTGTAATACTATAGTGCTGTTTATATAGCCTTTAAAAATTTAACAAGCTAATTTCATACCTTGTGATAGGCAGGTAAATTCTAGCCCCTAAAATGCATTTTCTTATCAAGTGGTATTTTTTTAATCAGCACAAGGTATAGATCTCATAAGCAGGAAACTTAAGCTCACATATGGTTATGAAAGTGATGCAAATAATTTTACTGAAACCACATTTAACTCTAACCACATCAAGACTTTTTAATAATAGAATGAATGCATCAATTCCCTCATATTCGTGACTCATTGGCACTAGAAAAACCAGTTAGAGTTCAGTTTACTCACTACAGGTTATAAGAGTATCTCCCTACATGTGGAAAGACAGGTTCAATACAGGATAAAGAAAAGTGAACTAGGTGATACAAATTAAAATGATGCTTTAACAGAAAGAAAAAAAAAAGAATAATGACAGTCAGGGATACTTTAAATTATTTTACCCCCAAGAAATAAGGCCTCAAGATTGTTTTGGGTTTTTTTTAAGACTCTATTAATTAGATCTAGAGAGAGGGGCAGAGAGAGAAGCAAAGAGGGCGAGAGACATAATGTATGGTTGCCTTTCACCTGCCTCCAGCTACACACCTGGCTGGAGACCTGGCTTGCAACCTGGTTGGAGACCTGGCTTGCAACCTGGTTATGTTGCCCGGGCTGGGGAATCGAACCAGTGACCTTTGGGTTTGCAGGCCTTATCCACTGTGTCACCAGCCAGGGCTCAAGATTGATCTTAAAGCAAAGACCCAAAGTGTCTAAATGTTTATTAAATGAACCCGGGGGCATGCTGCATTATCACCTTAGTATAACTAAATGCAACAAAGTTGCTTCAGTAGTTCATCACTTACAGAATGGTTATTCCATACAACACTGTGTGAGATACAGTAGTGATTCAAACACACCCTTGTCTTCAAGGATCTTACAATCAAGTTGAAGAATGAAACATACATACAAATGACTATGGCCTTTCTCAACTGGGATCACTCATTTGAATCACAGAAGACTGAAACTGATTTGAATGCTATTTTCTCAATTCCTTCAGGGACAGTACATAACTAATACCATTCTAGATGGATATGATGAGTGAGTTAAGTTGTAATAGGAGAAAACAATCAAAAGGCAGACAAAATATGGAAGCAGAAGCATGTCATGCTTCAAACTTTATATAACAGTTTTTTGTCAATCACCTGAGAACTCGCAAATATTTTTAAACATGGAAGCAACATAATCAGACAAATAAAATCCTATTCTATAGTAGTTCAAATGAAGAGAGAAAACTGGAATCAAGAAGATCAGTTATGAGACTACAGAAATAATCATAGCCTCGGATGTCATGATGTCCTAAGCTACAATAGGATCAGAAAGGATAAACAGATGAATGAACAGGACTTGTGAAACAGGACTTGTAAAGGACAGAGCCGAGAACAGAAGTGCTTGTCTCCAAGCTTTCATTTCAGGGTGACTGGAAGACAGTGACACCATGAAACAGTGATATAAACCTAATAGATATAGATTTTAAAGAAAAATTTCATTTTTTTAAAAAAGGCTTTTCACTGCATTGGATTTATTTTAGAACAATTATTTTATTGGTTAATAGGAACCATAATTAAAGACCATATTTTAAAAGGCAGGTAGGGGGTCTGTCCAGAAAGTATCGAGCCAATGTCAATGCAATTAAAACAGTTTGCACAGCCAATAATTTTGGGACAGACCTCATATATCTATATATCACTTCTTCAGAACAAAATACTAAAATCAGAATAAATTCTAAACAACTTTATATCACAAAGAATCCTACCATTTAACTGCCAGAAGCAGCTTAATGATCAGATATATCAATATCTGGATCTCTTAAACCTCTGTATGCCCTGTAGGAGCAATCTTTCTTTTCCCCATGGAGAATAAAACACTGCGATCAGACCCATGAATGAGCACACTGTCAGTAATTATCAGCACAGATTTTCACTCGCCTGAGATACAATGTAAATTTACAAGTATAGTTATTATAGGAATAACTCATCAACAAGGTACCATCATAATAAGAAATCACCACTAATGTCTTATAATAGATCAGTTAATCCACAAACCAGCCTTTAGGCAAAGTTCTAAGGAAAAGTTTCCCTAAGAAAAGAAATTATAAATTTTACCTCGTTGTCTAAGTGTTTAAAGAATTTAACAAATGTTCCCGAAACCCGTAAGAATATATTTACCTAACTAGTCTTGGAATTAAACTTGGAATAGGGGAACATGAATAAAGGTTGAAATAAATAAGTCATCTTATGATTTCAAATGTGTGTATGTCTCTCCTACCTACTTCTGTCTCTCAAAAAAGTCTTGAATACCAACTAGGTTTTCAACTAGGCTCTAGCCATCAACTCAGATACATAGGAATCTTTACCTACAACCCAATCAAAGTTCATAAAACCTATCCTAAAATATGCTAAAAAAATGTTTAATAGAAAACACATGAATATGACCTTCTGTATATCTATGACTTATTTCTCTTTTGTCCTGTTGGAGGTGATGTAATCATATTATTGCTCATTTTAATACTCAAATTATTCAACATCCAAAACTAGGAAAGTAATAGCCTGTAAAACGAAGCTGAGATGGCAGGAATGTTTACTGAATTATCTAAAAAATGTGAGGCAATTGATCTGTAGCAAAAAGCAGCAGAACAACATAAGCATTAGAGCAAAGCTTAGGCTATCAGAGTCCTTGGTTTAGATTCCAGTTATGATACTTGTGAGGTCTGTAATGTCTCAATTTCTTTATCTATAAAATAGGGATTATACAATACTATATAAACAACCCTGTGAGGTAAAATCAAATTCGTGCTTTCCACACCTGGCTGGTCACCTATATCACCTGGGAAACTTACTAGAAACACAAATCCCAGACTTCATTCTATACTTTCAGTGATGTGGTCCAGAATCTGTATTTTTAAACACAGTCTAAAGATAATCCTCATATATCAGTCACAATTTGGATGCCATGGGGAAATACTTTATATATGAAATATTTTATTTATTTTTAAGAGGGAGGAGAGAAGGAGGAAAAGAAGGAAAGAAACATTGATGTGAGAGCTGTACATCAATCAGTTGCTTCTTTATACCTGTGCCCCCGACCAGAGTCTAAATCCAACCAGGAACTAAACCTGCAACCCAGGCATGTGCTCTGACCAGGAATCCAACTGGTGGCCTTTCCCTTTGTGGGACAACACCCAATCAACTGAGTCATAATGGTCAGGGCCATTTTATATACAGGTAACCCCCATAAAACAGTTGTTAGCTTCCTAAAAAAATGCCTTCTTATGAGAATCGTTGTTATATGAAACAAAGAACTAGTATAAAAAAGGGCCTTAAGTCCTAAAAATAAAAAAAACATACTATTATATTTGTATAATTAAGAGAAATGTCTTTATCAAAGTAATTTTCACCTAAGGTATAACATAATAGTATGCATTAAATAATGTTTTCTTCATCATCACTACTAATGCCATTAACTGAGGACATTTTCTTTTTGACAAGATATCTTCCTCCTCTGAACTTTCTTCATCATTATCTTGATTCTATCCTATATTTCTTGCAAAAAATCTCTTTACTACTTAATATTCCATGAACAAAATGGATTTAAATTTCTAATAAATTTTAAAAGTTTGCAGGCAAACCTGACACAACATCCATGCTTAAATAAAAAATTTCAAATGAGATCTCTTTTGCTCTTAAAAGCTTATTATATTTTGTGTTGTTTGGGGATTTCCCTAATTTTGAATGAGATATCTTTTGCCCTTAAAAGCTCTTATTATGCTCCATGTTGTTCGGAGATTTCTCTAATTCTCAACCCATGTTAGGGTGAAAACAGTGTTCTAGAATGCCATGTTGTACAAGGGTTTTCCCCAATTCTCAAATGGTGTTAGAGTGAAACTGTGTTATAGACATACTGTAACGGTGATTACCTGCATTTTTACAGACTTATCTAATTTATAAATCTCTACATACAAATAACTTACCAGTATTCTGGTACATTCTAAATATTCAATTAATGCTTGATGTACTTTTCAGTAAGTATCTTGAAATAGATAAAACTAAGTATTTTGTAACAAGGTGGCCCCTAAGTAGTCTTGCAGAACTAGTTTTTATAATCTTTCACCAAAGATGAGACAAAGTATGGCACTATACTTTCTGAGACATTGTGAAAGCTGACATAAACAAAATCCCACACTGATGACAATGCTTCTTTTCCACAACGTACTTTCTGACAGAACAAAAGCATAAGATCAGGCATTTCTTGTATTTTTAATTACAGAGCTTGACTATTCCAGGTCATTCCATCTAAAACCCTTCAAACTCATTCCTTACTTTTTAGTAGTTCATACAATTTATCTGAATGCATCACAGGAACAATGCAAATACTAAATAAACATGTACAATAACATTAACCATGAAAACAAATATCAAAAACCCACAGACATGGTTACTACTGAAGATCCCTGATTCTTAGTTACTAATAATAGTTGCATATTTCCTTTTTTAAAAAGACTAAATCCTTGAATTAATTAGCATTTCTAAATAAAGTACCTTCATATATGATATACAGCCCTTTATAAACATTCCCAACCATACTTTTCTATCAATATTACATATAAATCAATGCCATTGATAATACTACTATGCTTAAGAATTTTACTAAGAAACAACAAATATGTGTTTAAATGTAGGTTTCCAGTTTGTTTCTATCATTCTACAAATGTAAGGTACATTCAGGCACTATAGTGTGCACTAAATATAAATGCTCTCTCTTCTAAATGTAGGCATTATTAAAATAGTTACCACCAATAGAAGGTAAGGTGCATCATCCTATAACCTCTTGAAGTAAACTACATATATGTGTTGGACACTAAAGCTTTTTATTTTAAATTACTTTTTAGAAATGATTTTAATACACTCATAACTTAGTTACTAACGTTTAAAAGTTAAAATATTTCAGCTGTACAAAATAGTGTGCTTAATTGAATAAGGTATTCTCCCTTCAGGTTTATTTGTCCATATACACATTTTACAAAGATTATGGGGATCAATGACCTAATGCTAACAGATTGTTGCAAGTACTAAGAAAGAAGTCTGTTATGTAAATAAAGCTTAAAGGGAATAAGTTGTTTTGGTCATTAAATTATAGGACTATTTCATTTTCTTCTATCAAGTTTTAACCATTAATCCTACTGGTATTAAAGAAACAAAGTTAAACAAAGAAATCCAGAGGCCAAAGTAATCTGATCTTTAGAGTGAAAAGAAATAATGTTTCAAGCAAATATAACCAAAAGTTATCACCTTTCCTTAGTCTGTAGAATATCAAGTACTTATAGTAAAAGTCCTTGTAAAGCATGGGACCACAGCCAACTGCCTTCATGATAGAGAATGAGAAAAATCACATGCATTTAATCTGGCTACCCACCACAACTATATTTTCAGGTATATTCGAGCTTAGACAAGTGAGACTCAAGGGCACTAAAAAAGTTTTTGCTGCAAACAAAAAAATATATACCAACAACACATGATGAGAAACGCTGCCCTCCTGTTCTTTTTCCTCAAAACAACATTTTTTATAGATCTATCTTCCTGATGCCTTTTGAAATTCTTTTCCATACATTCTTGGTTACCTTACTGGGTCCCTTCCATAATTAAATGGCTATTTGGCACATAGTCTTGAAAAAGGCACAAAAATTTAGGAATGGAGGAAAGAATAGAAGGGAAAGAAAGGGTTATGTTTTCTCTCCTCCATCATCAATTACTCCTCAAGAAACAAAGCAGGGTAGATCTCACACTGTAAAGTACTATATTGATAGTAAAACTCTCCCAAGAACAGGGATGGAACACCCTTCAATCTAGTCTACTTCAAAACTGAAATGAAATAAGTTCAGGACGTAGCAAATAATATGTTTGCAAAATTAGCTAAAAATTAACTCTAAAGGAAAATGAATTGTAACAACCTGGTGGGTTTTACTATAGTAATACTTCTTTAAATATACAATTTAAAATAACACAAAGTACAAGACAATAACTTACTTGAGTGGGGACAAGTACTGGAGGGTAGGCCATCTTATGATGCCTATACACCCAATATGCACAAATGACAATTCCCGCAATTACCATAAGTGGCACCAAGGAATAGAGTAAGATGTTGTAATAGGGTGGCTTAGGTGTAACTGGATTTGAAGTAGCTGTGGAAGGGAGAGAAAGAAACAATTTAAATTTGGTCTAAAAACTCTACAACAAATATGTATAATAGAATGAAATTTAAGGAGAAAAATAAAGAGTAGGAAAGGTAGGAGTAAATTATTCCATCAACATGATTATGCTTTGTTTTCAATCTACTAAACAGAACTATGCATTTTCCCTGTGAACTTACGCTGTGTGACTTCCATCTCCGGAAAATAAGAAAACCTTTCATTACACATATTGCCCTCACAGCAACAAAAATATACTTCAGGGCTATCTTTTTTTTCTATACAATCAGTCCTGTAAACAAACAAAGGAGGGATAATTAAAATCAATATTATAATACTTAATCTACAATAGGTGTTTTTCTAAAGTTCTTCTCAGAGATAATATAGTACTAAGTCACTGTAATCAACTTCAAAGTTTTTATTAATACCCAATGATCAGTTCTTAAAATCTAAAACTGTTCCTGAAATCCTGTTACTAAATTTCATCAGTATAAAATCAACAGCCAATTTTATAACAATCATACTGGCTGCTTGAGACTATTGCTTTAATTTGGTTTTTGCTGTTTGTTTAATTATTAGAAAATTTAAAGGGAAACATAAACCAATGAATTAATTTGGTCAAGGAGTGTTTTTTCTCATAAGAAATACAGCTTTCCCATTTCAAAAAAAAAAAGCTGAATATTATATATAAAACTATATGCTTGTACATATAAATACATATATGAGGGGGTACCCCCCCAAAAAAAAACCCAGAATTATCTTCTGGAGGGTGGGCCCCTTGTAGTCAGGGTTCCCCCACAGTGTGAGTGTTCTAGGCACCCATCTGTATCAGTCTACCAGCTGGTGCTGTTGTAAGAGGCTGTGTTCAGCTTCAGTGAATATTTTTGAAGACTCTTTCAATGTGTTTGCTCATTTCATAATGGGTGATTCACAAGGGCATCTGCCCACATGGTGCTGAGTATTTAAAAGTTTTTGACGAAAAATGGCATGACCCCTATGCCCCACCCTCCCTATTCACCAGATCTCACCCCAAGTGACTTGTGTTTCCCCAGATGAAAAAAGTCCTCAAAGGGAAACATTTGACAATGTGGAAGAGGTGAAATAAGAAAACACCAGAAGCACTAAAAGGCATTAAAATCAACAAGTTCAGAAACTATTTTGAGTAGTGGACAAAACATTTCAATAGGTGCATTGCATTTTATGGAGTTTAGTTTGAAGGTGACTGAAGTTTAAACACCTAAGAATAAATACACAATTTTTTATAAATAAAGTCCAGGTTTTGTAGGGGTCCCCTTGCATATACACATATATATACACATAAAAACAGAAATCCAAAATGATGCAAGTTCCTATCTCATAGCAAAACATATATCAGTATCAGAGATCCAAACTAGGCTTAGGGAATTAAGTGTCATTTTCAGTAATAGTAGATTTAAATCCTTTGAACACAATGAACAGGATTAAGATAAACAACAACAATATGTAACTACATACAGAACCTAGTAACTCAAGAAATGATTCAAGTTAGGTCAATCTGGAGGGGAAGGGAAAAGCATCCTTCTAAATAAGACCTAAGTTGCTGAAAAAGGGATTTAGGGATTTAGCCTCTAAAGCAAATCCTAATCAACCACTAAGAAAAAACAGCTATGCAGGAGTCCTCCCCACCCTTATCTGCAGGAATATATGTTCTAAGACCCTAATGGATGTATGGAACCTATGCTGTTTTCCCCTATACAGTCATACTTATTATAAAGTAATTTATGTTAGATACTATGAAATTAACAACAACTAATAATAAAATAGAACAAGTATAAAAATACTGAAGCTAGTATAAACATGGCCTCTCTCCCTCTCTCTGGTAACTGACCTGATAATCAAGACAATTACTAAAGAGCTAATGGGCAGGTGGTGTATACAGCATGCATACGCTGGACAAAGGGCTGATTCCTGTTCCAGGGTGAACAGCACAAGATTCATCACAACACTCAGAACAATGCACAATTTACAACTTGTGAACTGTTTTTCTGGAATTCCCTATTTTTGCACCAAAAAAATAGCACCCTAAACTCCCATGGTAAATCAAAACAGAAAGCAAAACTGCAGCGAAGGAGGGACTACTGCACCTTTTTAAAATTTTTTTAAGCAGGGAGAATCCAGTTTAAAAAATCAAACTTTTAAAACAAAATCTATACCAATACCTACTTAGTAGAAAATAAAAGACATATTAAAACTAAATTTTAAACATTTTATAAAAAGAAATGTATACATAAATTTTAATATTTAGAATCATATCTCGAATTATACAGGGTTAATTAACCTAGCCTAATTACTTTCTGCTATCCAATTTCATTCTTATTGCTCTTTTCCTCCACACTTTGACATTTCTTGAATATTCTTTTCCTTCCTCCTACTTCTTTTACTATCCTCAATATCTATTTTTAATCAAATTAGGACATAAAAATAAAAATTCACATATTTTTAAACTAGCATTTAATCCCCAGAAAGAGTCGGTGTAGTAATTATCACTATAAGAACAAGCATTTGCAAGGAACAACCCACACCCCATTTTTGAGCAAAGTTTAATCTCCAGCAAGACTGGTTTTAGGTGAGAAGTGCATTATCTTTTTACTACAAAAAGAACAAGAATCCCTGATTTCAACTAATTAATGAATGATAGTTTTAGATAAAAATGATTCCCAAATCTTACTTTCCTCCAACTTCTTCCTACCTACCTTTAAAAGAATGTATTTAATTTATTGATTTTATAGAGAGAGGAAGGAAGACAGAGAGAGGGAGAAACATTGGTTTGTTGTTCCACTCGTTTATACATTCATTAGTTGCTTCTTGTATGTGCCCTGACCATGTATCAAACCCACAACCTTGCCATTATCAGGATGACACTCTAACTCACTCAACTACCTGACCAGAACCTATCTACCTTTTTTTTTTAATTGAGCTATAATTGAAATATAACATTATATATCATTCAGGTACACAACATAATAGTATGATATTTGTATATACTGTAAAATGATCACCACAGTAAGTCTAGATTACCGCCATCACCATACAACTACAAATTTTTTTCCTTGTGATGAGAACTTTAATGATCTACATTTTTAGAAACTTTCAAATATACAGTTGAGCATTCACAGGCTCACCATGCTGTACCATTCCATTCCCAGGACTAATTTTACAATTGTAAATTTGCACCTTTTCCCCCGCTTCACCTATTTCACCCATCCCGTATCCTCAGCATCTGGCAATCACCAATGGTTGGTCCTCTGTATCTATGAGTTGTTTTTCTAAATTCCACATATAAATGATATCATACAGTATTTGTTTTTCTCTGACTTATTTTACTTAGCATAATGCCATCAAAGTCTATCCATGTAGCAAGATTTCCTTTGTTTTGTGGCTGGTTTATATACACACAACAGAATATTATATATTATGAATATATAATGTTTTTGTGTATTATATATTCACATTAAAATACATATTCTTTATCCATTCATCCCCTAATGGACAGTTAGACTGCTTCCACATCTTGGCTTATGTAAATGTTGGATAAACCTAAAGATGCATAGATAGCTTTTTGAATTGGTGTTTTCAGTTTCAGATGAATATCCAGAAGCAAAATTGCTGGATCATTTGGTAGTTCTATTTTTAATTTTAAGGAACCCCATACTGTTTTCTTAGTGGCCCTACTTACCTTTTATAATAGCAAATATCACTTAATGATCACCTCTGTTAATAAAGGCTAATAATTGAAAAGCATAAATGTATAATTATAGAGAAATAATCCCTGGAAAATCCACAAATTTAGAAGTAAACCTTAAATACAAAATATATACCTAAATAACTTAATTTCTCATTAAAAAAAGTGGAGCTAATTCATTTTCTATTGCCTTATTCAATACATTTTGCTATTAATCACATATAGCCAATCCCCTACAGATTCATGGTAATCAAATGAGTCACCTGAAAGCAGATCAGAAAGTATCTAGTGTTCCATAATTATACGAGTTTTTTGACTCCAAGAAGCCTGGTTACCTAGCACTTTGCAGCCTCTGCCAGTCACCAGCATCCACCACAGTGAGAACCCTGTGGCCCTGGCAGTTGATGTGATCACACCAACACCTAGGAGGCTCCTCACAAAAAGCTCCCTGGCTGTCAATTAAATGTCCACTGTATTTCATTTCCAATACCCTTGCTTAAAACAATTTAAGCAAGATCTTTTCAATAAAATGTTGCTTTCTGTGGAGACTGTGTTAGTTCTGATGTAACTCTGAACTTCAAGTTAAAAAGTCCATTTGTACAAAGTTCTACTTTGTACAAAAAAAAAAAAGGTAACAAATGTAGTAAGGTCCATTTCTTTCAGGTGCATAAAGAAGAAAACTAAAAGGAAATTAAATATTATGATTAATCTTAGTCTCTTTGAGAACAGATTTTTAAAACAGATACACTGTCTTTTAAAGCAATTTTTAAATATTTTTTCTTGAAATTGGCATTCTAAAAATGTTTATAATCCTAACAATATACAGAAAGAAATATTTCTAATCTATTTGGTTGGCCAAAAAGTCCATATGGTTTTTTCCATAAAATAAAAGACACATTTTTCATTTTCACCAGAAACTTTATTGATGTGAATATTTTGAATATGTCGACTATCTCCCACTATTGGTTCTAATGGGTGGAGGCCAAGGATGCTGCTAAACTTCTCCCAATGCATAAGGCAGCCCCACAGCAAAGAGTTGTTTGGCCAAAACGTCAATAGTACTAAACCATTTGCAAACCATTTTTGACACATTTGATCAGTCACAGCACCTTCTCCATATACTACAAAAATCTTTTTCTGAATTTCAGGTACATTTTTACCTTCCTTGAAATAACAAAGCATAATATGCCTAAAATGTGTATTTTCTTCCATCTTTAAATATGAAAATGGCTACACAAAAATTGACCAATTTTGGTAAGTTTTTTTAATGCATGCTGATATAACATCTGCCAAAGTATAATCAAATTGCTTTGAATGAAGTTAAAGACAACTAAGTGCTACTATAGCCATCTTACAGGAATAAAAACAAATGAACTATTTGGCGAACCCAATATAGTTCTACTTGATCAATTGTTCACAGCATATCAAGGATTAAAACATAAACATGTCATACTTATTTTATTACTTTAAAATATGTATCGTCATTAGAGCATGTTATAATGATCTTCATATCTCATATTTTAAAAAGGGGGAGAAATAGTATGAAAATCCACATATTGATCTTCCTCATTTAAAAAGGGTGATGGTGGCAAAAATTATTCAACACTATCATAAAAAGCTAAATGTTTCCTTACCTGTCATAGCAGTTGATATCATCCAGCCAGCAGCCCTGTTTCACTATTTCAATGGAACCAGAAATATTCTTCCAGGTAGCAAAACAATGTCGCCGTTTATCTTTGTCACCATAACAGGGTTCAACACCAGTTCTATTGGTTTTATCTTTTTCCCAATTAGCATTATAGAAAACACACTCCTGAGTTTCGGATCTACCAAGTATAGCACCTATAAGATAATAAAACAATGACTTAATATAATGGCATTAACTCTTAACACAAGATATTTGTCTCTCAATATACTTACTTTAGGTGTTTCAGAAATGTCAATGATTTACTTGTCTTCCTAGTGCTATTACATTGGGTTTAGGTTTCTAGGTCACTTACTACACTTTATGAACAATAAATAACGGAATCTGAGTACATACATGTATCACAGGTTTTTCTGGATAAAACCAGTTTCACTTTACTAAAAAATATCTTTGATAAAAAGCATTAAAAATGTTAATTTCATTAAATCTTAACCTCTGAGTAGACTTCAATATTCTGTGTGACAAAGTTGGACTAAGCAAAAGCACCTCTGCTGTACACTAAAAAGGGTTGCCTCAAGAAGAAGCCCTTGCATGCCTAAGCTGCAAACTAAACTAGCCATGGTTATTCAGGCTTGGCTAGCCTGGCAAATGTGATCTCAAAACTGAACCATGTAAACCTGTTACTTCAAGAAAAACAATAGTATCATCACCAATGATAAAATTTGAGTTTTCAAATAAAATTAAGAATTTTGGGAAATTTGTATCCCCCACCATTAGCATGACCCCTTCCCAATACTTAAAGAACTTATTAATGAGATCAGTGATAATATTAACAAATGTTACATTTAAATATTGACTACAAAAACGCACCAATATTCACAAGGTCTATATAATTCAGAGAACCAATACTTTTCAAATGAATTATGTGTGATGTTACAAAAGCATTCAATGGGGAAAAATCTATCAATGTTCAAGATAGCCCAATACATTTTAATGTTACAGAGGACAAAAAGTTCATTGATGGTTTCAAATTCTGAACCATAACTTTAAAGAAATTATCTTTTGTCTTATTTGGAAAAGCAAGAGAATGGAAATACCCAAAACAATTCTGAAAAAGAGGTACAGAAGAGAATCCATACTATCTCTCTTTAAGAATTGCTATAGGAGGGAGGGAAGATGGCGACAGAGTAGAGAGCAGTGCTGATGGTGTTCTCAAGTACCAAAGCAGCTAGAGGACAGGATAAGGAGCGTGAGACGTCTTCAGGACCCTAGGGATTGGAACGGACTGCATCTGGACACGGGAGCACAGCCCAGAGGCAGAGGAGGCCAGCGGGACAGTAGGTGAGGCGTTCCCGACCGACCGGCCGGCAGGCCGAGGTCGGCTCTGGGCAGGGGCGGCTCTGCCCAGAGGGGCGCGTTTGACCGGGGCCAGTTTCAGGCTCCCTGGCGACTGGAAGTCTCAGCAGTGAAGTGCGGGCGGCGAGGGCAAACGCCGTAGGGAACGCGGAATTGAACTCTTGCAGGGGAGGGACTGTGTGAGAGACTCACCCCGGCAACAGGGAGAGGAGG
>PVIW01009105.1:0-54641 GCA_004026585.1 Noctilio leporinus | reverse complement strand
TTTGCCCTTGGTGAAGTATCAGTAAACATATTTTTGCGTAGGATATCCGAAAGTTTACTGCCTATATTTTTCTCCAGGACCTTTATGGTGGCACTGCTTATGTTTAAATCCTTTATCCATCTTGAGTTTATTTTGGTGTATGGTGTAAGTTGGTGGTCTAGTTTTCTCTTTTTGCATGTTGCTGTCCAGTTCTCCCAACGCCATTTGTTGAAGAGACTGTTTTTACTCCATTGGATGTTCCTTCCCCCTTTGTCAAATATGAGTTGTCCATAGAGTCCTGGGTTAATTTCTGGGCTCTCTATTCTGTTCCATTGATCTATATGTCTATTCTTATGCCAGTACCATGCTGTTTTGATGACAGTAGCCTTGTAGCATTGTTTGAAGTCCGGGATTGTGATTCCTCCTACCTTGTTCTTCTTTCTCAAGATTGTGGTGGCTACTCGTGGGCGTTTTTGGCTCCATATAAATTTTTGAAGTATTTTTTCTATTTCTGTGAAGTTCCTATTTTATTTTTAAAAATGATTTTCAAGCACACTCCATTTCAGATTTTACATTTAGTATACATTCAGTATTTTAGGTTTTCCATGGTATTAAAGGCAAGGAATCTTTGAAATTTTCATTGCAAACATGTTCTTAAGCATGCAAGAAAGTACAGTTGACAAGATTCGTTTTTTAAATCCTCACCTGAGGACATATTTTTTTTTCATTGCTTTTTTGAGATAGGGGAGGGAGGAAGGGAGTGAAAAAAATGTAGAGAGAGAAACATAGACTGGTTGCATGGACTGGGGCTCTTGCATGCTGACCAGGAATCATAGTGGCTGGACCAGTGAGCACATGAACCTGGACTGGGGACAGAACCTGCACCCCAGATGTGCACCTGGCAGAGCCAAACCTGGAACCTTTTGGTTATGGGGGGATGCTCCAATGAAATGAGCCATACTGTTCAGGTGACAGATTCATTTTGGCTACAAAAGTTGTGTTGACTCTCTTGACTGTTCCTTATATTAGCTTTCTTGGGAACTTGTAAATATAACTTACCAGTTATCACCACATGTAGCAACTTTGTTAAGGGTCTGTGATACTGCAATACTGGTTAGACTATCTTTATGATCACGAGCTTGAAATACCTCTTGGCCAATCTCCCGAATATGAGTGGAAATTACCACAAAAGTTCCACGCGAAAAACCAATCATGATGTAGCCATCACCATACCTATAGCAACAAAGGCAACAATACAGTAAAAAGGGAAACTAGCTATTATTGGAAATACAGACATAAGCAAGTACCTTAAAATGAAGAAACTAAAGAATATAATTTATCAAGGGCTATATGCCAGATAACATATGGTAGGTAGTTTCATGTAATGAACCACAGTCTGTAATCCAGAAAATGTTACTAAAGAAGTGAAGATGATACAGGCAAAAATTAAATATAATTATTAAGAGAAACTCATTAATATCTTTCCATAATTAACTTTTTGAACATACCAATTATAGCAGACAATGTTGCCATAGTCCTCTTGAAACTGCAGATCAATTGGGTTCTCTGGTTCATTGACGTTAAGCAGAAACAAAGTTTTCTTGCCAACCACCACAGTTATCTGCCAGAAAATAGCAAGAGATTATTAAATGAACTACTCAGTAATTCATGAAAAGAATAAGTAAATTCAAATAGGTGATCCCAATTCATGAAAACAAGCCAGCTACAACATGAAGATGTCTCCATTTGCTATAACACCAAGTGCCAGCAGCAGAGAAACAACTTTGAGTCCTACACTGGTTTAACAAATGATAGTAATTTATTAATCATTGTTGATTCTGAACCACCCAAAAAAAGGAGAGTATGTTCCACAAAATTATTATAATAATTTGGGCAAAACTTTGATTTAGCATCCTTACTGTGTTTTCAGCAGTGTAGGTTTGGTCATTGGTCTTCATCAGGGAAAAGTGCATTTTACTAGGCTCTTGTCTCACCGGTGACTGCAGGAATAAAAATACTATCACTACAAATAAACCCAACATTCAAAATCACTCTGATTAATAAAACAGGTACCTTGCTTTAATTTCTGTTATATGTTGGACTAAGAGCCTGGAACTCCTACTGCTACAAAATCTAGAAATCCCGGATGACACAGAATAGATACCTCACTAAATGTGTAGATACGCCTGAAAGAAGATAAGGAAATTTTCCAGAGACATAAGTAAAAATCAAACTAAAACCCAATGCATGTGTAGACAGATGCTGCAGCTATTCAAACCAGCTGGTAAAAGGAGACAGTAAGGAAGTCATTTGACTTGAGCTTAGTTTTGGGTCAGAAAAAAGTTGAAAAAGTTAAAATCAAAGACTTTCCCTTCTATACTTATTATGGTCTGAGATTTAGATTACTATTTGAGTAGTCTAGTAACTCCCCACAGTGTTTAGCAAAAACAAATCCAAAGCCTCTTTCAACACAGCTAAGTCCTGTGATGGAGCTTACAATTCAAAAATGAGAAAACTGCCTTGGCTGCTGGCACAGTGGATAAGGCATCCGCCTGCGAACCCAAAGGTCACTGGTTCAATTCCCAGTCAGGGCACATAACCAGATTGCAAGCCAAATCTCTAGCCAGGACTGCAACTGGAGGCAGGTGAAAAGCAACCATACATTGATATTTCTCTCCCTCTACCTCTCTCCCATTCCTTCTTTCTAAAAATAATAAAATCTTTTGTAAAAAAGTAAATGTTAGAAGATTTTAAAATAGCAGAATTATCTGAAAGATCATAAAATAAATACTTTAAAATGATTAAAGGCATAAAAGGACTCACAAGTATGAGAAAAGACTTTAAAAATCCAGACAGATTGCTACAAGAACTACAAAGTAATTTCCAAAAGTAAGAAGTATAGTCATAAAATAAGAACTCAATGGGATAGACATAAGAGCAGACAAGTTCGAAGAAAAAAATAAGTAAACTGATTTGAAGAAATTATCCAGGTTACACAAAATGACAAAAAACTATGAAAGAGAATTAAGAGAGGTGACAAAGTCCAACATATATTTAGCAGACATTCCAGAAAAGCAGACTAGGAAGGGCAAGAGGTAATATTAAAAGAGATAATGGCTAACTAAGATTCTTCCAGAGTTGGAAAGACAGCCATGTTTAGACATGGGAAGCAAAACAGTCCTCAGCAGGATAAAAATAAATCCACACAGGTAACACGTGAGCGATCTACAGAATCGTCCCAAGTAAACACCACTCAAAGACCATACCAAATAAAGCTATACTTTTTTTTTTTTTTTAAGATTTTTATTTTATTATTTTTAGAAAGAGGGGAAGGAAGAGAGGCAGAGAGGGAGAGAGACATCAATGTATGGTTGCTTTTCACCTGCCTCCAGCCACAGACCTGACTGGAGACCTGGCTTGCAACCTGGTTATGTGCCCTGGCTGGGGAATCGAACCTGCGACCTTTGGGTTTGCAGGCCGGCGCCTTATCCACTGTGCTACCAGCCAGGGCTTAAAGCTATACTTTTAATGTATGTTTTGCTTAATGCATGATAGGGCAGTATGTCAAATTCTGGAAGTATACTTCTTAGCAATGAGAAATGGGAAATAGTTATCTTTTATATAAATAACAGCTAAATGGTAGTGGCTTCCTGGGATGTTATGTAGAGAAAGGATCATAAGGCCGTGTCTTGATTCAGTGGGGAAAAAAGTGCCAGTGTCTACTGATGATGTCTCATATGGATACCAGGGAGGGGAGTGTAAGCACTTGTAATATGAGTCTACTATTCTAATTAGCCACAAAATAGCATACAAGGTTTTTTAGCGCATACTTTTTACACTGATATCACATGAATCTTCCTTAAGAACCACTTTATCATGCTATGGTTCTGTCCAATGTGGCTGGGTATACTTACTTCAGCCTAACTTTCAAAACTATCCTAATAATGGTAACACCTTTCTTCTTCAGGCTTATTTTCTGTAAATTCCCAATCACAGGCCATACCTTCAGCCAAGCCAATTTTGAGCTGGTCATAAAATAGCTGTAACTTTTTCCTTTTTGTTCATGCCATTTGGCTTGGGTTGAAAGACACATGGCAACTAAATGTACAGCTTCCCAGGCATCAGTTAGGTGTGACAATATGACTAAATTCTATCATATGCTATGAATGGAAATAATCAATGTATCTTCCAGATCAGGTCCTGTACACATTTCTTGCACTCCACTCCCCTTTCTCCCTTCCTTGGGCTGAAATGCAGATGTAAGGCAGGTGTGCTAGTTCTACTCATGCGGATGAGGGCAGAACACCCTTGATAATAGCGGAGCAACAGACGAAAAGAACATGGGGCTCTGTACGACCTTGTGATACACAGATGACCCACCTATATCTCTCTGCTACATGAAAAAAAGAGGGGAAAAACCCACCCAAACTAGCTTATTTTTAGAGCCCTTGTAATTTTGGATCTGTCTGTCACAACAGTTTAGCCTGTACACGGACTTAGGTTACCTTCTGTCTTTTAACGATTCACAAATACAACTTTCACTGATCTCCTCCGTCTCACAAATGTGATAGAACTTGTAAACTATATGACAAAATTTGGCAATCATACGAGGTCATGTGTGTTTTATCATGATTAGTTTTGTCTAAGACAGTCTGCAATGATACTGGCCTCCTGGTTTTTATGTCTTTGCTTACACCTCATTCCTGCCCCCCAGAGTGTCGGCCTGGTCTAGTGACTCACTTCCAGAGAAAAGAATGGGGCAAAAATGAAGAGACGTGGCGTAAGCCTTGAATGCCTGCTAGCATGTTTCTCCAGCAGCTATGTTGTGATCTATGGAGATCCACGTGGCAAGAAAATGAGGCAGGTTTCTAATCACTAAATAGCCAGAGAGGAACTGAGGCCCTGAGCTTAACAACTCATAAGGAACCGAACTCTGTCAACAATCACGTGAGTAAGCTCAGAAACAGATTTTCCCCCAGTCAAGCCTTCAGGTGAGACCGCAGCCTTGACTGATTGAGAGATCTTGAGGCAGAAGCACCCAGTTCTGTGAAACAATATATACTTATTGGCTGAAACTACTAAGTTTTAGAGTAATTTCTTATGCAGTGATAACTAATAGAGTCATAGCTTGTATTTCTTCTACAGCACATAGCACAGTGTGAGGTACCTAGCAGTTATTTTTAAATGTGTTAGTTCATATTGCTCTAGCGATGTTAAATCATAGCCAAGTCGTGTAAAAGTTAAATGTCCCGGTGGGTAAGATTGTGTAGCTATTGGTAATACAAATTCCCTAAAGGAGGAGCACTGAAGATCTAATAAAAAGGGAAATTTGAACAGCAGTAAAATTTAATCCTAAAATTATATTAGGGTTAGTCTGGAAATAATAGAACATATCAATTAAAGGTATAGGCTGTAGAATTAGGCAGATAAAACTCTGAGTCTAGCTATTAACACTTATGTTAAAATATATATACATAAAATAGTTACTTCACAAATATACTGTCTGGCTGACCACACAGCTGATAATCCATGCTAATACTAAACAGTGGGAAATGTACAAAGGAGGATATTCAGATAAAGTAGTCATATTAAAGAAAAATGTCCTAACACATAAAAAGAAAAGTTTTTGATGTTTAGAATATAAAGTTTTCATAGAGATCTCACATAGAGATTTAAAAATTGTATAGATTAGTTTGGTAGAAAAACTTTGTTTTAGGTAAAAATTTGAATATATCAGACCAAAGAGATGTTACAGAATTACCTGTCTTATTGTGTCACCTTCCTGATTACTAATTGTAATCATTTTATCTTCACCACCTAAAGCAAGCAGATTTTCTGCATTCCAACATCCACATGTAATTCTCTTACCATGTTTTCCTGAAAAAGATATGAAACACAAGGATTTCTCAAAAAAATTACTTTAAAAAATCTGTAATGTCAATCTGAAAGTTTAGGTAATATACCATGGAAATTAGACAAGGAATTTAATATATCATCAAACCAGTTAGTGTCTAAGAAATCTTATTTAAAACAGTTTATTACCAAATTGTAATTTAAGATAATGGTGTATGAGGGTTATAATGTTTTCCAAGTTTTTATGTGGATATGAGCATAAGCTCTAAAATAAAGATATCCTATTCCTTCACAAATTTATTTACCGTATCACCAAACTTGTAACAATGATGTCTCAAGAGAAGTAAACCCCAAAGCACTGAAGCTGTTATGCTATTCGGCTTCATGGTGTGGGTGACCACTCAACATTCACGGCTTAGACTACTCATACAGAGCTAATGAGCCCAGCGATTCGTGATAATCCTGAGGTACAAATGTGAATGCACCTTAGTGAGACTTGTGTTAAGAATGAAGTCACTTAGACTGACATTAAATAACCACTAATATCAGGGTGCTTTTTTTATTGAGCCTTCTAGCCAGTGCAAAAATCACATATTTGACATTGTGGGCATTTATTGAGGGTCCTGGAATACACAAATATGTGAGTCCCACGGTTAATTAAGTACATAGATTCTGGAGGCAGACTGCCTATATTTGAGTAAGAGGCACATTCCTCACTTATTGTAACACCTTGGGTAAGTTACTTAGCCTTTCTCTATTCCTCAGTCACACCATCCACAAATTGAGGTAACAGTCAGGGCTACCTCACAGGGCTGGGGGTCCAATGACTTAAAGCATGTGAAAGAGTCTCAAGGCATGTAAGAAGTGACAGACATGTAAGATATTTTAGCTGTTATTGAGAAAAGACCATGTTTATTTTAATCTTTGTACTTATAGAATCTAATATAGTACCCATGCAGAAAGCAGATTCTAAATAGTCACTGAGTGCACCCTGAGGCAGAAGTGTGCCTGGTGCGTCAGAGGACAGTGGGGCTGGAGTAGAGGAAGGGAGGAGGGAAGAGTGTGGGATGAAGTGAAGTCAGACAGCTGAGCAGCCACCAGGTCATGCAGGGCTTGGCCGGCCATTGTGAGGACTTCGGGTTCGACTCTGGGTGAGATGGAAAGTGAGTGGAGGGTTCTGCGCAGAGGTTCACTCTGGACCATAGGTTAGAATATTCTCTAACGGGGCAAGAGGTGGTGCAGGGAGACCCGTTACGAGGTTGCAGAAATTCAGGTGGAAGATGGTTGAGGCCCACATCATGATGTGGCCAGAAGAGGCTTGATTCTGGAGATACTTGAAGACAGATTGTATAGGATTTTCTGACAGATTAGATGTGGAGGGTCTGAGACAGAGAAAAGTCAAGGATGATGCTAAGGTCTGGCCTGAGGATTTAAAAGGATGAAATATCATGAAATATCATCAATGATGAGAGGGAAGGCTGTGCATTGGAAGGGTTCTGCCGGTATTAAATTTGAAGTGTTTAGTTGCCCTCTCATCGGAGATGTTGAGTAAGCAGTTGAATATATAAATCTAGAGTTTGAAAGAAATAGGAGCTGTCAGGATAATAGACAGTATTTCAAATCAGAAGACCAGAGCACACAAGTAAAGGGAATATTCGGGGAAGAGACTGAGATACAGGGTTTTTTGTTGGTGTTGGATGAGTGGACTTGTTGGATACACTGGAACTGGATACCCAAAGAGATGGGCATTAAGAAGGGGAAGAAGAGTACTCAAAGAGAGGTGGAAAATGCCCAAGACAACTTCTTTCTATACCAAGAGAAAGAGAAGAAAATTTCTTCTTTCTCCTCTTTCCTATATACCTCAAGACCCTTTTGTTTCCAGGGCTCAGATTTCAGATTTGCCTTAACATCAGTAACAATACTTAACACATTTTGTGTGCTTACTTAAGAGTGTTCTGGGTACTTTTCAAAATCATGTAGTTAACATTAACTCAGAGTTAATAAACTAAGGTAACTGAAGTTTAAACCATGTTACCGGAAGATTGATAATAGTTAAACTGTAATAAATGAAATAAATATGTATAAATATGTAATATATGAAATAAATGTAATAAATGAAATATATGAGAACTATGCAAAGTGAGAACTGCCTATACCTAGTCTAGTTCAAGAAATACATCAGTGCAAGATAAAACAAAGGTAAAAGGTATTTAATTACTATAAAACACTGATAGATCATGCTATCGTGTAGAAGCTATCTACAATGAAATGGCTAGGTTTTAGGAAATTAAGTTATTTAAAAGGAAAAAAGCAGAGCTATAAATTATAGCCAACTCTGCAAGAGATAGCTATACATTTAACCTAAGATATGTAATTGACCTGAATCTTTCCAGGCCCACTTTACACAGTTAACAAGTAAGTCTCAGAGCAGAATCAATATTCATATTAAATCACAACAATTACATATAAAATCATGTGTAAGACAAATACCTGACAAAACAATCATGCTTTGACAAATTATTTTCTCATAAAATTTTATAGAGAGAGGGGGGAGAGGGGGAGAGAAACACTGATGTGTGAGAGCAGTATTAATCAATTGCCTCTTGCACGCCTGCAACCAGGGACCTGGCCCAAAACCCAGGCATGTGCCCTGATCAGGAACTGAACCTGTGACCTACTGGTCTGCAGGATAATGCCTAACCTACTGAGCCACACCAGTCAGGGCACTGACAAGTTATTTTATTAACTTCAGGTGTCAAAATAATTGGAAGGGCATACCTGCAGATGACGTGGGATACAGAAATACCGAACTAAAGTCAAATTGACTAATCTATATGGTGAAAGTTGATTTTTTATAATTCAAAAAATTTTTTTAGTTTAATTTTCAAATGGATCAATGACATTACTGCTTAGCTGCAGCACTAAAAATGTTAATATTACAGATATACATATATGAAGATAAGTTAAAAAGATTAAGCATCCTTAATTGAAAGGGACATTCTCAAATAGTCCGTGGGCACTCTTCTCCAGGGTTTAATTCTTCATTAGCAGTAAATTATACTTTTTCTGGCTATTTAGATGTAATTTAGCCCACTAGTTTCACCATTCACCAGCATGATGTTACACAAACTGAAAAGAATTGATACTGTTTCCTCCTGTGTATTCAGAGGGCAGATGCTAAGTGACCAGAGGTTGAGAGAACCAGAGACTGAAGAACCAAGGAGACTAAACAAGGAGCAAACACGCTCCCTGAGGCAAGTGTAACTCACAGTCCACACCTCAATTAAACCGGTGCTTGGAGAGAGTGAGGGGTCAGGATTAGAAGTCTGAATATTCTCTGTCCAAGCAGGGAACAAATGGTTTAGCTCACCTACCAATGTGTTGATACACATATGAGCTATTCTACGTCAGAGGTAGAAACTAGGTGAGAAAGGGACAGATCGGGGCCATGTCATTAACGTACTAGTGTCCAAAGACACAGGCTGACCTTGACCTTAGAGCAACTATCTATGTAGCCTGGGTAATTCTTAACAGGCAGTGAAAAGGGTCTTTCTAGTTTAGCTATATGTGAGCTTAACCAGGGGATTCTTAATACCATTAAAATTTCCCTTTTAATATCAGGAAAATTAGAGGTAGCCAAGTTTACATTTATGTAAAGCATCTTAAATATTTTGCAGTGTTTTCCACTATAACCTACCAATAATAGGAATCTTTCGAGATGTCTGACGGTTATAAATAAGCAAACTTCCTTTAACAGTTCCGACAGCCAGGATACTTCCGATTTTTGACCAAAGAAGAAAAGACATTTGCTCCCTGTAACATTAAGATATAAATTACTAAATAATTCACAATCATAACCACTAAACAGTCCTTTTTAAAAAGTACTGCCTGTATAATTTTAACATCTATTTTGAAGCTGAAGTACAAAATTACAACTTACTGTTTTAGGACAAAGACTACATACTAAATATAGTCAGACTTAAAGTACAGATGTATGTATAATGAATACAGGTTTCAATTAAGTCATAATGGAATCTTAGGTTTCATGAGTTGACATGATGAGATGGTTATTAATTCATCTGCTAATGACAGTTGTAACTCTAAATATGGTAAAAATCTTAACGGATAATGATACTTTGTGCTTTAAAAAATAGTAGGATCCAATAACATGATATATTAAGTTGGAAAAATCATTGGGAATTCATGAAGGGCATACATTTTTAAGTATATTTTATTGATTATGATGTTAGTTGTCCCAAATTCTTTTTTTCTCTTTGCTCACCTCCAGTCAAGACCTCCATTCCTTCCCATAAGGCCCCCCTCCCTTAGTTCATGTCTGTGTGTTATGCGTATAAGTTCCCTGATTTCACCCTTTGCTCTATTAACTTCTCCCATCGATCACGTACCCATCAATTATGTTTCCTAATCCCAGCACCATTCCCTCATTTCACCCCTTTCCTCCTCCAAGCCGAGAACTCTTCCAATGATCTCCATAACTATGATTCTGGTCCTATTCTGGTTGTTTCCTTAGTTTGTTTCTGTTTTCCTTCTCTGGGTTTTGTTGATAGTTGTGAGTTTGTTGTCTTTTTAATGGTCATAATTTTGATCTTCTTTTTCTTAAATAAGTCCCTTTAACATTTCATGTAATAATGGCTTGGTGATGACCAACTCCTTTAGTTTTACCTTGTCTGGGAAGCACTTTCTCTACCCTTCCATTCTAAATAATAGCTTTGCTAGATGGAGTAATCTAGGTTTTAAGTTCTTGCTTTCCATCACTTTGAATACTTCTTGCCAGTACCTTTTTGTCTGCAAAGTTTTCTTTGAGAAATCAGCTGATAGTCTTAAGGGAATTCTTTGTAGGTAACTTTCTTCTTTTCTCTTGCTGCTTTTAAGACTCTCTCTTTATCTTTAACCTTTGGCATTTTAATTATGATATGTCTTGGTGTGGTCCAATTGGGAGCTAGCTTATTTGGGACTCTCTGTGCTTTCTGGGCTTATATGTCTATTTCCTTCACCAAACTTAAGGAATTTTCCTTCAATACTTTTTCACACAAGTTTTCAATTTCTTTTTTATTTTCATTTTATTTTTTTAAAGATTTTATTTATTATTTCCAGAGACAGAGAAGAGAGAGAGGCAGAAAGGGAGAAAAACATCAATGTTTGGTTGCCTTTCACTTGCCTCCAGCTATAGACCTAGCTGGAGACCTGGCTTACAACCTGGTTATGTGCCCTGGCTGGGGAAGTGAACCAGTGACCTTTGGGTTTGCAGGCCAGCACCTTATAGTTTTCGATTCTTATTTTTCCTCTTTTCCTTCTGGCAAGCCTATGATTCACATGTTGGCACATTTAAAGTTGTCCCAGAAGTTGCTAAGCTTCTCATTTTTTTCCAGTCTTATTTCCTCATCCTGTACTTGTTGACTATTTATTTCTTCTTTATGTTTCAAATAGTTCATTTGAACCATGTTTTCCTTCCCTTCACCATCATTTCCATGTGTATTTTCCTTTTTTTCTCTTAGCCTAGGCTTCACTTCTTCCCTCCTCTGCCGGCCATATTTAAGCATGTCTGTCAAGTCTGTGAGCATCTTTATCACTAACATTTTAAACTATGCATCTGTCAGGCTTGCTGTTTCTTCATTGCTTAGTTTGGCCTCATCTGTCCCCTTTTTTGAGCCATATTTCTTTCTTTCTTTCTTTCTTTTTAAAGATTTTATTTATTATTTTCAGAGAGAGGGGAAGGGAGAGGTAGAGAGGAGAGACATCCATGTATGGTTGCCTTTCACCTGCCTCCAGCTACAGACCTGGCTTGCAACCTGGTTATGTGCCCTGGCTGGGAATGGAACCAGTGACCTTTGGTTTCGCAGGCCGGCACCTTATCCACTGTGCCCTTAGCCAGGGCTTGAGCCATATTTACTTGTTTTTTCATCTTGATAGGCTCCTGTGTTTGCCTCTGTATCTTAGGTAGAGCTGTCTGTCATACCTGTAGAAAGACTTTATTTTTTTCCAGCTCTGTCACTATTACTAGTAGTTCAAAAGGAGGTCAAAAGCAATTTGCCTATCACCAGTTCTTATGTATATTCTAGGATGCACAGAATATAATTCTCTATTAAAGGAAATCAGGAATCCTGATTCTATATACTGAGGAATGAAATCATAATGGATATAGAAAAGTGGTTCTGAAAATGTGACCAGCAGCATCACCCGGGAGCTTTAGAAATGCCAGTTCTCAGAACCTACCCCAGCCCTACCGTATGAGAAGCTTTGGGGGTAGTGGCCAGCTATCTAAATTTTTAAAAATATTCTCACCTGAAAATATGCTTATTGATTTCATAGAAGGAGAGGGAAACATCAATTAGTTGCCTTCTATACTCATTGTTACTGGTGATTGAATCCACAACCTTTTTGGTGTAGGGGTGACACTCCAACCAACTGAGCCATGTGGCCAGGGCCCAGCTATCTACATTTTAATAAGTTCCCAGGTGATTTTTATGTAGCTAAACTTTGAGAACCATTGACAGATCATACTACTATTTTCAGAAAGCAACACTGTTTTCAAGTATGTTGAAATCGGTAATTAAAGGAGAAAAGCATAAGCTTACAGGGGCTTTGTCTGGCAAACTAAGAATTTAAGAAGCACTAAAAATTACATACTTAATTCAAAAAGCTGAGTTTGTGAAAGGCCATAAAACCATGGTGATACTTGGAAGACAAAAATTTACTGAAAGCATACGAGAAGTGAGTTGTATTAATAGGTTAATGTAATAAAATATTTAGTTTAAATTTCATTATAGGTAAGGAAATATTATATACCAAGATGCTATGTTTCTTCTATTAAATACGTATTTTATAAAAGAGAAATATGAGCCCTGGCCAGGCTGCTCAGTTGGTTAGATCATTGTTCCAATACACCAAGGTTGTGAATTCGATCCCTGGTCAGGCACATATAAGAATCAACCAATAAATGTATAAATAAATGGAACAACAAGTCAACATTTCTCTCTCTCTCCTTCCCTCTCTAAAATCAATCAAATAACATTTTTTTAGAGAATATAAATACGCATTTTTCTCTGTTTAAGTAGGTGAGGCAGCCATGAGAATATGCCTCTTAGATCTCCAACTATAGAAAGTTAACCGGTCATGGCCCCAGCTGGTGGGCATTGGAGTCCATCACCTCAATGTGCTGGGACCATGCCTTCCAGCGGGCTGCTCCCAGACGATGACTCCACATGGCAAGAATACTACAGAGGTCCATTCATGGGAGACACAGGAGTCCTTTGATGGGTAACTTGAGCTTAAAATCTCTCCACAGGACTAGCTGAACTTTCTTAGAACTAGGCTGCAATCTAAGAAGTTTCTGCCTGACCTCTTTTCCTTCCTTCATTCCTTCACATGGGTTCAAACATGCACTGTGGTCTGATGGCTGTTCTAACCACTTCCTTCCCCTTGTGTTCCCTCACAAGCATTGCCTGTAATAAATTTCATACATTTAAACTGCTTTTGAGGTCTGCTTCTCAGAAAACATGAATAAAAAGAATTGTGAGTGGTTAAATAGTACCAAAAAAAAAAAAGAGGAACTGTATGACAAGAACATCTGATCAACAACTGGGGTTACATATAACGAGTAGTGTACCATTAATCTATTCAATGGTTTATCATTACTAACTAGAAAGAGTTAAATTATGTATTCCAAAAAGATCAAGTAACCAAATGCCCTCAAAATTGCTAAAAGAACAGACTCCACTTCTTCCCTTAGGAGCTAAGGCCTCTAGAAGGCCTTACAAATTACAATAAGACGCTAAGGCATACATAAGTTTCCAATAATGCTAACAAATCAGATCAATGTGTCTCTATAATAATCACATTTATTTCCAGCCAAATTTAAGAGAATACATTATTCTAGGGAAATGCACCTGGCTACAAAAATAAAAGTGAAAAAGAGAGAGATACAACCTGTATGAGTGGTGCAGGCTTAAAAAAGCCCTGATGAGCCCTGGCCCGTAGCACAATGGATTAAGGCACTGGCCTGCGAACCCAAAGGTTGCTAGTTCGATTCCCCAGCCAGGGCACATAACCAGGTTGCAAGCCAGGTCTTCAGCCAGGTCTGTGGCTGGAGGCAGGTGAAAGGCAACCATACATTGATATCTATCTCCCTCTCTCCCTCCCCCTCCCTCTAAAAATAATAAATAAAATCTTAAAAAAAAAAAAAAAAAATCCCTGATGATATGACAACTGAAGTGTAATTAGAAAAAAGGCTGAGTAGGATGACTGGTGAGCAGGTCAAAATGGCCTTGGGAACAGCAACTAGGTCCTGTGACCCAGTCAGAACCAACTAGTTCATGAACCAGATGTTGTATTTAGTTTTCTCTGGAAAGATGGCTGTATCCCAGGTACATAACAGCTGTTAGCCTAGGTTGACTCAGGGTAAGTGCCACTAAAATCCTAAAAAGGTATAAAAATTCATCTAGTAAAAATAAAGAAATAAGTTCAACCCATTGTATTAACGTAATAATTTAAGATAGTTAAGTGGCACTGTAGCAAGTTTTGTCATAACTATATTTGAGAATGTTTTGTGTATTATTTATGTTGTTTGAAATGCCCAAAGGAATCAATTCGGATCAAATTCATCAATAGAATACAAGTTGTTTAAGGGAAATTTAATTAAGTTTGCAAATGTATTTAAGAAAAATTGATATTCAAAATTGTGTGCATTAACTATCTTAGTGTAACAGGTTAGCCATTAAATAAAAGACAAATAGTGAGTATATCTTTGTATATACAAAAGTCCTTTAGACATTAAATATTAGTATCAATAGTAAAACTTCCTTAATTTTACCTTAATGTTAATCACAATAACATCTACTATTCACTTAGTTCTTATTTGAATGCGTGGCTACAACATGAAATCAAACACCACAACTCTAAAACAATGTGAGGAAATGGATCTGTAGTAAGATAGGCAGCAGGAAGCAGAGGGCTATACCAGTTAGAAGAATACCTGGGATCAATTACACATTTTTTTCTGGGTGAGGATGTGTCCTCACTGATGCCCAATTTAGTTAAATAATTAGTACTTGAGATTTATAAATATTCCCTTGAATGGTAGCACTATGTAAACTCTTCTCAAACAGTATGTATACCCAAAGTACAAAAGGACAGAACAAGAAATGAAGGTTCTTAGACCTTAAAACGGGCAGACAATATCACCTGTGGGTGCATGCTTTGTGTACCAGTCTGGTGGGTCAAGGGAAACAGCGCTAAGATGAACATTTGGTCCTGAACTGCATGGCCACCTTGCTTTCTCTGGGTTGTTATTCCTTGGAAAATAAACTGGGAACGTAACAGACTAATATTATGGCATGTGCGTGACCTCTTCCTGCCCACTTGTGGGCCACATGATGCCAGGAGGCAGAGATTACTTTTATAATCACTTAATATAGATGAAGAAATTAAAGTTTAGAGAGAGGTTAAGAATCTCGTCTATGATTAAAATTGCAAAACTTAAAGTGTAAATACTGACAAACTTTTCCTTTCCCATGGGAAAATGGAAGTGGGTTTCTATTTTAGCAAAGATCTGTAATTTACCCTGTCTGCAGAGATCTATAATTTATTGTCTGGTTGATTTTTTCTTCTTGAAAATCGCCCAACCTCATTCCACTCTCCAGTGCCTATTCCACTCAGAGACCTGTTGAGGAACTGAGTGGATCCTAGTGATATAATGGGGGCAGGCACTTTTCTCTGGCATAACTTGCTGTGAAGAATGATATAAGCCAATAGCTGCCAGTAGCATGGAGAGTGTCTGACTTAGAATGAACAAAATACAGAGAAAGGAAATGCCAAGAGATAGAGACTCAACTGCATCCTCAGGACTCAAGGTCCAGCCATACCTGTAGCAATCCCATCTCCAGATTTTCCCAAGTATGTTTTGTCTCACCTTTGGACTTTTTGATTTGTTTTATCAAATACAACTTTATAAGAAGCTATATATATTTTTAAAATAACAATTATATTCTAATTAATGGGCAAAATCAATAGGAATATATAACAAGAAAAGATGTACTTTATCTTTTATAAGAAAATAATTCATCAATGAGTCTTTATGATGAAAGCAGTAAGTGTTGTTAGCATCAAACCTACAAATAATCATATTTCCAAGTGAATATTTAAAAAAATAAAAAAGTTATCCTTACCTTATGCCACTGTCTAACTGGCTGGTTTTATTGGTGTTGGCATCCCATAGGTAAATGCAATGAGACTTCTCAGCAATCATTGCTAAGATATCTCCATCTTTATCCCAATCCATAGTAACACAATTCCTTTTTAAAAAGAGATGAAAACATTACTATGAATTTTTTTTTTAAGTAGAGGGAAGAAATTGAAATATTCATCTATTTGTGATTATTTGTCTATAAAAAGACCATTCAAGATATTTTGGATAGGTCATAAAATTTCTGGAGGGAGAACAACACTATTCACTGCTTGGATAATATTAATTTAAGATTTTTGTTGTTGTGGAGAGGATAAAAAATTTTTAATTCTATTTTAAAGATTCTATTTATTTATTTTTAGAGAGAGGGGGAGGGAGGAAGAAAGAGGGAGAGAACCATCAAGGTGTGGTTGCCTCTTGAGTGCCCCCAACTGGGGACGTGGCCTGCAACCCAGGTAATTCAATTCCCTGACTTGCAAGGCATTGAAACAGCGGCCCTTAGATTTACAGGCAGGTGCTCAATCCACTGAGCCACACCCAGCCAGGCTTCATTCTATTTTAAATATCATTTTTACATGCTGTATTAAGTATAATTATACCTAATAAGTTAACAGATTTTCTTGGATCCTAAAAAGGACCTGGTCTTTTGGTAAAACACACTCATCAAGCATCTCTACAAAGGAATCCCATCTGGAATCAAGAGGTCATTTGATCAAGTTTTGAAAGGTTACCTTAGGCTTATAGAATGGAAAAGAAGGTACTGATAATGTAATGAAGTCATATTTAGATAAATTGTACATAAAAGAGCTCAAGGCTGGGTAGATGAAGTACTGCAAAACAATGGAAAGACTGAATTCTTAAGTGGTAAGAAATGTTCTTTTCATTTTATATTTTAATGCAGTCAGAAGAGTGATTGAACTGAGATGACAAAATAGTTACAAATAGGGAATGCTCTGTTTAACATATTTCTTACTATTCAAATTATTCTAAAATATTGATTGTGATTTAAAAGATTCCTTGATGAATTCTTCTCTAATGCTATTTTTCATTTTGATGTTCTTTGTTCTTGCATAGATTTACATTTAAGACAGCTGGGAATTATTTCAGTTATTCTTCATTTCAATTATTCTTCAAACTGTTAAAATATGTTTTGAGATTTAAATTTTTTATAATAGTCTCAAAGACTGGGAAATATAAAAGAGGGAAACTTTCAACTTGTTCTTAAAATCATCTGCCAAATAAAGACAACATATAATGGCATTTTATTTATCTGGAGATGCTTTTCAACTATAATGACCACAGCAAAAGAATTTAAAAGTAAAATAAACAAGTCGTTGTATAACCTAAATACATGTCACAGAATTTATATAATAAAGACCATACAAGTTACTCAAAAGTTTTTTTCTAAATGCCTTTCTCTTTTATTTTTGACATAATTATAACTACCTTGACATCTGTTTCCCAGAATATAGAAACCAGAGGCAACAATTAAGGGCGATAGTGGCATCAGGTGGGTGGAGACAGAGCAGGAATTGGAAGGGCTGTTAAAAGATTTGCAAAGGGGGTGGCTACCAACTACAGAAAGATGTGAATTTTAAAAAAGAATGGCGGCATAAGACCATTTCGGTGAGAACATCTACACATCTTAATGGCCACTGAGACTATCAGTAAAAATAACTAATGCAGGTAATGATTACACTGAATCATTAACAATGCTTAAGTTATATTTAGTGTAATCTAGAATGATTTCCTAAATATAGATAAAATAAAGTCGTTGTCCTTTAAGAAGTATGTGAAGGTAATTATTTTTCAAAAATTTATTAGACAGGAGATACTAGAGTGATACAGGCTTATCTTGTCTGCCTATACACATCTACGGCAATGTTTATAATTAAACAAGAATTCTTCATATGAACTCATTTATAATCCTGACTTTAAGCTTTCCTGTGAATGTATGGGTATTTCTAAACTCTAAATCGCATGCTATTTATCTACATAGTTCATTAAGTACTTATGGTATTAAAAAAAAGAAATACCTTTGCAAACAGAAAGCACAAAAGACTAGATACAGGTTTATATGTTATAAAATTCTATTTTATTATAGTTTCGACACTACCTTTAAAAAATATTTCAGGTAACAAAGCTTGAAAAAGTTTTTGATCGACCTCTGTACTTACCCAGATAAGTTAATTTCACTTCTCTTTTGACCATGGCGATCAAAAATTTTCACAGTATGATCAGCTCTAAAAGCAATTAGAACACAAAAATATGATTTGACTTATTTTTCTTTATGTATATGAAAAAATTTTGCTGTCATACAAATGCTTTCAATGTCCTCTCATCATAGTTTCATAATTTGTATCTAAAAAGTTATTTTCAGGGAAAAGGTTCCATGAACTCTGATGTTAATGGAGATAAAGACATTACCTTTCCCACCATACAACCATTTCACAACAACTTCTACTGAATAGATAGTGTGATTATGTGAGCAAATAATGATTTGGAGTCAGGATGATTTACAAATAACTTCACTGGTTTCTTACCCGGTTACTGCAAGGTAGTTCCCTGATGTTTTTTGCCAGGTAAACTGGATTGGTGTGCCAAGCCAAGACTTTTCTTGCAGTGAGAATACACGCTAAAATAAAATAAAATTATATATATATATATACCAAACATATAATTAAGGGTTAGTCAGAAAAGATGTCAAAATATGATCATGAAAACATTAAGATTCAGGAGGGTGAAGACTTGTTAGAGCTTATCCAAAAGAAGTCAACAAACAATATGACAAACATGATTAATCACTCAAAATAAAAAAAATCAAAGGCCTGACTCTGGTGGCTCAGTGGATAGGCACTGGCCTATGAACTCAAAGGTCGCTGGTTCGATTCCCAGTCAGAGTACATAACCAGGTTGCAAGCTAGGTATGCAGCCAGGTCTGTAGCTGGAGGCAGGTGAAAGGCAACCATATATCGATGCTTCTCTCCCTTTCTTCCTCCCTCCCTGCCCTTCTCTCTAAAAATAATGAATAAACTCTTAAAAAAAAAATCACAATCTGATTGGTAAACTATGGACCTCAATATATTGGAGGGAGTTTGGAATAAAACATTTTTGCTTTTAAAAGTTTTTGAATTTTAATTTTATAAAACGTATCAAGTTCATATTTTAAGATGAAAATAATTTAAATTTGAACTTATCTAATTATTAGTGGCATGAATTTTGGAGGATTAAATTTAACAAAACTACTATTCAAAAAATCTTAACTATGATAGAAATACAAAATGGATATACTTAGTTCAAAATTATTTTCTTCCTTTACCTATCAGTTATATTTACTTCATCATTAAGTGTGTTTAATTTAGCTATTGGACAAAGTGTCAGTCAAAAAATCATTTTTTTTACTTAGACAATCCAGAGCTGTGGTTACGGAAGCCACAAACCACAAGTGGACTTGAAATTTTATTATGGATTTAAGTGAGGGTAGACCAAATTTAAATGTGGTGTAAATACAAAATACATATTGGATTTCAAAGACTACGAAAAAAAGAATGCAAACCATCTTATTTATTTCTTTTGCACTGATTACATTTGAAATCATAATATTTTGGATTTACTAAATATATTAAAATTAGTTTTATCTGTTTTAAAAATATTTTAATGTGACTATTATAATTTTTAAATATTGGCTCACATATCAAACAGTGCTGATCTAGAACACCTAGGAACACAGAACATAAATGAAAAATATTTAATTTTAGTATTAGGTTAAATTACAGGTTAAACATTGATGCCCATTCTAGGCATATGAAATATACTTCTACAGATGGCTTAAATATCTCAGTTGCACTTCTTCCAATGCTCAAAATTAATCACTAATCAATAGGCATTTCACATGTTAAAGAGATGAAATCCATCACTATTGAAATCAGAAGAGTGCTACAAACACAGGCGCATCCAATTTCCCGGCACATGAAGACACCCTTAAAGAAAATGAGTATCAGGGGGCCCTGGCTGGTGGCACAGTGGCTAACGCGCAGCCTGCCAACCCATAGGTCGCTGGTTTGATTCCCAGCCCAGGCACACAACCAGGTTGCAAGCCAGGTCTCCAGCCAGCTCTGTAGCTGGAGGCAGGTGAAAGGCAACTATACATTGATGTCTTTCTCCCTCTCTGCCTCTCTCCCCTCCCTTCTCTCTAAAAATAATAAATAAAATCTTAGAAAAAGGAGAAAGAGAAAAAAAAAGAAAACGAGTATTAAAAGCATCTTACTTTTGCAATTTTGTGACTACATTGCCCTGGAATTTCTTCATGCAAAGGAGGGACCCTTAAACTTGAATTTCATTAGTTCCATGGTAGACTTCCATGAGAACTTACACATTTTTCTTCAAAGGAGCTATACAGATGCTCCTCATTCAGTGCAGTGAAAGTGGTACTAACTGCACAACAGAAACATTACTTGTCGGGCTTAAAGTCGCTTAAATGGCCTCAAGCACAGATTTCTCAACTTTAAAATAGGAATAATATCTCTTCACTTCAGATACTTCTTAAATTGCCAAGAGCATTAGATACCTAGGTTGTGATTACTGGTCTGTCAATTACAATTTCCAAACTAATAGCCACGAGGAAGCATTAGGACGTATAAAATCATTTTAAAATTAAGCTTTCCATTTCTTTGCCGGATTAGGGGGGCATCCTGCTGTGGGACAGCAGAAAGGTAAAGAAGCTGCAGCCAGTGACCCAGGACGGGGGTTCACCAGAAGCTCGGGCTGGAAACCGTGAGTGCAATGATGCTCGAGCATTTAAACCTGTGTGGGCTGCTTTCTCCGTGAACGCCGTACACTGGCCACCAGGTGATCTGTAACTAGGCCCAACCACAGGCCGTACACCTAGAGAATATTCCTTCGGATGCTTTTCACTGTTCAAGGCGCTGGTCAGCTGCACGGCTTGCCAGGGGTTTCGCTGAAGAACCGCGGCAACTGGTGGCAGAGGAGCGAGTCCATTTTATCCCGACCCTGCAAACGCAGTCACACGACGCGGTCCTTCTGCGGAGCGAAGTTCTGGGTCCCTTCCGACCCCGGCTGCTCATTTCCGGCCGTGGCGGGGTTCCCTCTCGCCGCGTCACTTCAACTCCTCTTTCTCTCCCATTTTCTTTCCTTTCCCCTCGCTCCTTCAACTGCGCCCCCATTCTTGCTTCCCTAGTCACCCCACTCCCCAGTCCACGCACTCGGAAGTCGGGGAGAGGAGTCACACACCCCTCTCGTCAAAGCGGCCCTTGGCAAACTGAAAGGCCGGTGGTCCAGTCCCCCGGGATTTCTAAATTACTTACCTTCATCTCCAGGACACAGCAGCCCGCGCAATCCAGCAAGTGCGCAGGCGCACCTACTCCCCTCCGAGCAGGCCACCGCGTTCCCGTCACCCGGGAGACCGCGGGAGCAGTGGCCAATCAGCGAGCGCCGGCTGGAGGGAGGTGCTCAGCGGGGGACGGGGGAGTGGGGGGAGTGGGGGCTGAGGGGGCTGGGATCACGTGATGCCATGGCAGCTGGTTTTTGTTTTTGTTTTTTGTTTTTTCTTTTCTGCAAGCGGGGCCTTGCTGCAGCTTGGCATCTGGGTTCTCGGCTGGGCACAAATCAGCTGAGAGCTGGAGACTGGCTCGGGGAAGAGTTTTCGGTGCACCCTGCGCAAATTTCGGCCTCCCTGTGACAGGGAGCCAAGTCCCTCCTTGGATGGGTCGGGGCAACAAAAAGGGTGCTGAATGCTGAATAGGAGGCGGCGGGAGACTGGCTCGTGGGGCGAATACTTTTACCTAGTCCATGCAATGAGGGCTTGGATGAGCCCGGGTGTCATCTCTCTCCCTTTCTCTCTGGGTTCCTGGGCTAGAAAAGATGAGATGTGACTAGTACTTTATTTTCAAGACGTAAGAAGCCAACTAAATGAGCCAGCTAAAGTGGGCGTCTGGATGGTCTTTTCTTAGCTAAAGTGGACATCCTTTTAGGAATCTTAGAACCTATTGATATGTTGTACCCTCTGTTACCTTTTTTTAATTGTATTATAAAATTATGCTGTTATTTTTCTATTTTTAACATTTACTTCAAGTTTGATAAAAATTACATAAGACGCTCAACTTAATGTGTTTTCAAGAAATTGGCTGAGAAACTTTTCAGGCTTGAGAACAATTTTTCTCAATAACCTAATAACTAAATAAAGCTGGCAGGTAATGTCCGTTGCACATTTTACATTTAAATATGAATATTAAGCACCACATTTGGATTTTTCAGATGATTTTATTTTTGTGCATTGCTTTCCCACTTCCATGCTTATGCTTATGAACACTCTCCAAAGTCCATTACCCACCCCAAATACAGCTCTCCAAAATCCATTACCCGCCCCCCCACAACACACACACACCTCGATATGGAAACCTTAGGAATTCTTGTCGCTTTGTGTTTCAGAATCTGGGATACTATAAATCTACACTCCGATAACTCAGAAGTGACTTCCCTCAAAGACCAAGTTTATTTTCTATTTATATTCAACCAATAAGCAAGAGCCTATTACTGTCAAGATATAACTGAATAAAATGTTAAGTGCTTCACAGGATACAAAAATATACCCCTTAAGGAACAAAGGATCTGTCTTTATGATCTATTATGTAAGATTTTAGTCTCCTTATTGTTTTGCTCGATGCCTTATTGATCAGAAAGTTTCTGAGTAAATGAAATCTCAATCATATTGACTCACTCCCCAAGTCCTTCTCTGCAGTTTTGCTACCGAGTTTCTGATACAGAACCATACAATAAGTAGGTCAGCTTTCCCCAGACTTATTACCTAGCATTTTCTTTCTCTGAAGCTCTCACACAGCACAGCTATTCTTGTCACTGGCGCAGACAGTTCTTTAAATGACAGCTTCTCGCCAAAATCCTTGCTCCTGCTACCACTAAGCAAGGACTTAGTTCTTCCACAAAATTCACTCCATTTGTTTCTTTTGAACTCAGTTCATCATGTAGATTTAAGCAGACGAATAACTGTACTTTTAAATACTTTATTTTATTACAGTTGTTCCAAGTTTTCCTTTTACCCCCCTCCACTCAGCCTGCCCCCACCCCACTCCCACAGTTAATCCCCACACCATTGTCCATGGGTCATGCATGTATGTTCTTTTGAGGACACATTTCAAGAAATAAATATGAAAGCAACAAATGGACAAATGAACAAAAACTCAGACACAACAACAGGGTGATTACCAAATGGAAGGGAACTGGGAGGGGGGGGCAATAAAGGGGGTCCAATATGTGGTGACAGAAGATTTGACTTTAGGTGGTGGGCACACAATGCAATGTCCAGATGATGTATCATAGAACTTTGTGCTTCACTTATATAATTTTATTAACCAATGTCACCCAATACATTTAATTTAAAAAGAAAATATTGAATATATAAAAAATTGATTCTACTTAATTTCAAGTAGAATGTTATTACTATCTTAAGAAATAACAATATACTTTTTATGAGTAGGCTTCACTCAGATAAACAATCTGACTAGTTTTGAAAATGTCATCATAACTATTTTTAATTATTTTTTAAAAAAGACTTTACTTATTTTTAAAGAGAGGGATAGGGAGAGAGGCAGAGAGAAAGAGACACATCAATGTATGGTTGCCTTTCACCTGCCTCCAGCTATGGATCTGGCTGAAGGCCTGGCTTGCAACCTGGTTATGTGCCCTGGCTGGGAATCGAACCAGTGACCTTTGGGATCGCAGGCATGAAAACTTTAATACCTTGAGCATGTCGTCACTTACAGCATGACCAAAGTCACTGAGCAAGCCATTGTTTGCCTTCCCAACTTACAGTAGTTTTAAGGCACATGTATTATATAATAGTCTCTAATCTAAAACTTTTAATATACTGCAGTTAAATATAATTATTTATTATCTACAAAGAAATGTCATTAAATGGACGAAGTTCAGCTTGGGCAAAGACAGAGGGTGCTGACTCTGGGTGCTAAGCTTCCCTGGCTTCACTTCTAGATGTACCTGATGAGCTCAAAGGAAATCACTTCCCAGGGCTATGAAAATAGGGTGGCAGTCACAGCTAGTCATGAAGTATCAATGAATACTTCCTATCTTTCAGAGATTCACCAGGTGTCAGAATTGCTTGGGTGCAGCTACAGTCCCTGATGGGGGGAGTTGGTGCATTCCTAGATGATAAAGGTATTTGAGATCTGGAAGGATGAAATGCCAAAAGTAGGCTTTAATTTTTCATGGCATTTGATCAAGTCTTTTACCCTAATTAAAATCTCAAGTAGAATGCATATATGCCATATGAACTGTAATCCCAGTACAGTTCTATATCTGTAATATTTGTTCCTGAGTAAGAGTTCTTGCCCACAATTCCAAACATTATCAAGTTTATTTTAAAAATCTTCTTGACTTTCAACAAACATTTAGGTGATGCCTGTTTTGTACCAGGCATTGGGGAAGAGCCCCCAATCAAACTTTCCCCTTCTGCTTTTCATTGTTTATCACTTTTTATAGACTAGAATTAAGATGTAAAGAGCCCTTCTGCCAGATTTTAAAATTCATTTACTTGCAAATTAGTTTAAAAAATTGTCTTTGATATGGCTATAAATGCAGTTTTAATCCTAGTAATAATTTATTATTGTTATAGTATTTAAATAACAATTTGTAATGTATCTAAATAAAGCTTTTTATTATTGTAAAATATCCAAAAATTTAGTGTAACATTTAGTAACTTTACCATGTTGAGTAACTATCACCACTAATTCCAAGATATTTTCATCACCTGGAAACTCCTTACTTATTAAGTCATTCCCAACTGCCTCTTCCTCTCAGTTGTTCAGCACCATTTGTTGAAGGGACCATTCTTTTTCCATTGGATGGTCTTGGCACCCTTGTCAAAAATCACTTTATCATAGAGTATTTCTAGATTTTCTGTTTTATGCTATTGGCTTATGTGTTTATCCTTTCATCAGTACCACCCTCTTTGATTACTGTAGCTTCATAACAAAATTAAAAATCAGAAAATATGAATCTTCCACCTTAGTGAATTCAATTCCATATGAATTCTAGCATCAGCTTTTCCAATTTCTGCAACAAAAAAGGCTATTAGGTTTTTGATAGGCATTGTACTGAATCTGTAGACTAATTTGGGGATATTGCCATCTTAACATTAACTCATGAACATGGGATATTTTTCCATTTATTTAGGTTTTAATTTTTTTCAGGAATGTTTAGTTCTTTTTGGTGTACAAACTTGCACCTCATTGGTTGAATTTATTCCCAAGTGTTTTGTTCTTTTTGATGCTGTTGTAATAAAAAATTTTTTGTCAGTGTATAGAAATCAACTGACATTTGTGTGATTTTTGTATTGGAATATTACTGGATTTATTAGCTCTAACAGTTTTATTTTTGGTGTGGATTCTTGAGGACTTTTAATATACAGGATCATATTAACTACCAATATTGTTTTATTTTTCTTTCTAATTGGAATTTCCTTTACTTATTTTTCTTCCCAATTACTCTTGCCAAAACTTCTGGTAAAATGTTGCCTAACTATGGTCTAAGTGAATATTTTTCTGATCTTAGAGGAAAAGTTTTCAATCGTTTACCATTTAGTGTGTTGTTGGCTGTGGGTTTTTCATGAATGTCTTAACAAGTTGAAAAAATTCCATTCTCTTCCTGGTTTGCTGAACGTTTCTATCATGAGAGAGTATTAGATTTTGTCGAGTGCATTTTCTTATCTGTTAAAATGTTACTTTTCTCTTTATTCTATTTTTAATAACAAAGAGCTTTATTTTCCTATTACTGTCCTAGATTCTTCTAGCTGTTGGTCCCTGCATTCTACTAATGTAGTATATTACATTGATTGATTTTTGTATGGTGAACCATCCCTGTACTCCTGAAATAAATTTTAGTTTGTCATGGTGTATAATTTGCCTTTGTCTGGTTTTGGTATCAAGATGTTATAGAATGAATTACAAAGTGTTACCTCATCTTCTTCTTTGTGGGGGAAGAGTTTAAGAAGAATTGGTATTGATTCTTTAAATGATAGAATTCATCTGGTTCTGTACTTTCTTTGTTGGGAGATATTTGATTATTGATTCCATCTCTTTACCTAATTTTTTATTTCTTGATCTGCTTAATTTTTATTTTCTTGAATCAGTTTTGGTAATTTGTTTTTTTCCCTAGGAATATGTCCATTCTATGTAGAGTATCTAATTCGTAGGCAATAAAGCTTATTTTTGATAAATAAATTTATGATTCAGTCACCCAAAAAACTGTGCAATTCATCTAGTATTTACAGAACTTGACATGTATGTCATGCTTTCTTACATTTACTTTTCTGAAGCAAAATGTATATAAAATTCCATTAGCTAGTTAACCAAACTGCCTCCCAATACTAAGAAAGCAAAATTTTCTGCTAGGAGTATGATTGGTATAAATTTTACCTCTAGAAAGCATAAACTTCATTTGTCTTTTGACTAAAATGAACGACTCCCTATGTGAAATGAAACCTCCGTTTTTACTAGAAGCCAGAGTGATGAGAATGCGGACTCCTGGGCCAGCTGCCAGCTGCCCGCTTGCTCTATGAATATATAATCTTGGGGTCAACCTCTCTGCCCTAGTTTCCTCCCCTGCAGAAATAATAATAGGCCCTACCTCAGAAGGTTGTTATGAGGATTAAGTGCATGCAATAACTTGACTCCTAGTCCATCATCAGCAGCAGCAGCAGCAGCATTCATCAAATATTAGCATATATTATTTTTCAAAAGATGGCCATTAATTGGAGTTAAAATGAAAAGCAACTAGACATCTCATTAGAGAGACTAATAGTAAATGTTGGATGATGGATACCAGGTAGAGCCACATTTTCCTCTAGATTTATTAGACACTGGACTAGGAGAAGGCATGTTTGGCAAATGTTCTATCACTAGAAAAGAAATGGTTCTCTTTACTAGTATCCAGGAGAGCAGGTGCTACTGACGACAAAACTGCATCTGAGAGGCTCTCTAGCGAGAGAGAAAATCAAAGCGATGGCTCTTCTCTTTAACTGCATAAAAACAAAGGATGGTTCTAAGCGAGGGAAATCACCAGTCTCAAGTCTCACTCCACTGTGGGCACAGGGAACCAGAGAGTGGATGCTGTGTGTTCAAAGGAGTGATCACAGGCACATGTCCAAGTACTTCCTTTCAAACAACAGGCCTCAGCCTCCATAGAAGGGGTGATGTACCAACATGTTTCTGCTTTTAAAGGCTTTGTTTTGTTTCTTATACCTTTTCCTCCTCTTCTCTACCTTACCCTGAATGCATAAATACACTCCATAGCTGATCCCTCCTTGTCAGGAAAATAATTGAATTCATATTTATAATATAATAAATATATTAATGTTTTTGTCACTCTCACTATTATTTTCTTAGCAGCCACACAAGTAAAATAAGTACAGGTTTTATTTGGAGGAATGGCAGTATTCAGTTTCTTGGTTTCCAAAGTAGAAACAATATAAAAACATTTCATGAGCATTCAAAATTAGCTAAAAAAACAAAAAAAATGTTGGTTTTAATTTTTAAAGAAAGCAACTAAAATGAAGGCTACCCTGATATAAATTGCAAAAACACATTAACTACAACATTGGATTTTAAAGGATGGGCATTTAGATTATACTCATTTTATATTAAGATATAAATTAATGACTTATACCTTGAAGGATTTATCATAAAATGTTACTGCCCAGTGCATTTTTGCAAACAATAAACAATTCACTGAGTGTATTAACATTCACATATATAATTAGAGTTTACAAATATACAAAACATTGGTAATAAACATTTTAAACTTATTTTTTAAACATTCAATAATCCCATTCCCCCCAAACTGATTACAAAGAAGCACAAAGGGTCACTAACTGGCAAAATGTAAGAAACAAGTCAGTGGAGGCAAATACAGATTTGGAAACATAAGAATATTCAACCAGTTTTGTCAATATCAAAAGACAAAAATCAAAACATCTTATAAAAGAAAATAAATTCATATAATTAAATACTTGTTAGGTGAAAGAATATTATAGGGTATATAACATTTATTTTCTTTACATAAATTTGCATATCTTAACACAAAATACCATGTTTTAATTCCCATCTGAGAATATCATAACACGTACTTCTTGGTGAATCTAGATGTTGTAGGATGAATATTTGAATAGGCCCCCACGATTATATCAAGTCTTTACTTGGCCATTAGTGTTTGAACTCTTCAATGTTTTTCTTTATTCATTGGGCTAACCCAATTTTAGAAATAAAACCCACAACCAAAGCACATATAGTACAGCTATTTCTGAAAAAAACTGAATAGCATAGTATTTATTACTAGAAGAGTGGCTGTGGCTAAACAAACAAGAAACAAATGGATAAAAATTACCATAACTCATGTATGATAAGAAGGATAATGTTACAAGTTTTATCTAGTGTATTTGCACTGTAATAAAAGAAATCTGGATATGGTGAGTAAAATGTGCTTGACTGATTAAGAAATGAAATTCCCAATTAATATAGGTCTGTGTTTAGAAGCAGTGTATTTGTTCTCATATTTTATATGAGGAACATATGTTCATAATCTATCAGCTACAGTTTTGATTTACCAAGACATGAAAGTATGATGTTCTGGTTCATCCTCCCTTGTTTTAAAATCTTCATTTTCAAATCAGGCACTTTGTGCCCAGGAATGTGGCACTGCAAATTTACTAAAGATGGATCCGTTCTTAGTAGAATAAATGCACTAAATTCATAAAGGAAGAGGATATCTTCATTTAGAAACTAAATTATAATTTTACAGTCACAACACAAGCCCCAGCTCTTCCTAGGCACAGTGGAGCAACCTAAAAAGAAACAAGAAGGCATATATGTTGGATTCGTACGCAGAAATGTTGATAATACTAGATGAGTTGGTGAAACACTGAAACAGTCCATGCTTGTTGGCAGAGCTCTGCCCAGGCCCACCACAGGCCTGGTCCTTCCCCCAAACCCCGTGCCTGATATCAAACTCATAAACATATCACGTGGGTACATCACACAATCAAGTATTACTCACTTCTCTCTAGAGGTGATTTTTCTTTTATTAATTAAGATATAATTGACATATAACATTATATTAATTGCAGGTGTACAACATAATAATTCAATATTGCAAAAAAGGTGTTTTTTAAAAATAGCTCAGGATTGTTCTACATGAAGCATGATGTTTTGGGCAAAATGATGTACAATACAGATGTAAGGAAATGCTGAGTATTTAAAAGCAACTTTGTGAGCAATATGGAGAAAATATCAAGTATTATATATATATTTTTAATTTTATTGTTGTTGTACTACATCCATCCCCTTTTTGCTCCCCTCTGTCCCCCTCCCCACCCACCCATTCCCCCCAAAGTCAATCCCGCCTGTTGTGGCCCTCCCTGTAAGAGAAGTATTATCTCAGAGAGAGTAACTGTGTACCTGGGATCTGCTTACCCCAGAGGAAACAGTAAGTTCCCACTGATGGGCTACCTTCTCTGTGCATAACTGGAAAGCATTCCACTGCTTTTTAGCAGAGTAAATGAATAATCAATACCATCTATTCAACTTCCTGCTAGTGGAAACAAACCTCATGAATAAACTCTGTGACAGTGAGAGAGGTGTGCAGTGCTAAGTGAAGGAAGGTAAACTTATTATGGATAAGGAACAACTCTTAAATCTCTCAATTATTTTCTTTAAAAAACAAAACAAAACAAAACATGTTCCCTAGATACAAGGCAACTAATAGTGAAAATAAAGTATGGAAAGAATAGTTTTCAAAGAGGGACTACTTTTGAGCATAGTAAGAATCAATGCATTTGACCTAAGAGAAATAAAATATTAGCAATTAGGAAAAGGTGACTAATATAAAGTACTGAGAAAGTTTGCTCTGTACCAATGAGAGTATTTTAAAAACACACCAGACTTCAATTAAGAGAATTCTCAGTTATCCTGTACCTGAATTAGTTGCTTTGATCATTGTTACATCTCCTTGAACGTATAATCTATTTTAATGCCATTATCTACTTACAATATTCTAGGAGTGACCTCTAAAGTCACTTAAATCAAAGCATTGGCTTGTAATTAGCAGCTTTCCTCAAAACACCCTATACACTGTCAATGGTACACGTCGTCATGACCACCAGCCAGAAAGTTTAGCAGAGAGAATTTATTAAATACAATGCAGGCACCTCCTGCTTTGGTCAAGGCTGGTTGTGGAGGAGGTGGTGTCTTAACACTTTGTAATCTCATTTCATTTCCTGTACAAATGTCCTCTCGTCCATTTGTTGGAACCCTGAATGAAAATACTAATTTTTCAGACACTATGGTTATAATCATATTTAGGTGCATTAAAATAGTAATAGAGGTGGCATGCATACAAAATAGCTATGTGGTCATGGACTATTAAGTTTGATACAGGGTGTTTCCGCATAAAGTATTTATTATTTGTAATAACAACTTTTGAATACTGGCCAACAGATTTCCTTTTAGGCTTAAGTAAAATACACTTGAGAAAGATTCTTCTTTTATGTTTTGGGTTTCCCAAATGCTACTGCCATGGTGGAAGGCCAATGGGAGAAAATCACATGATTTCTAATGAGATCCTGTAGCTCTCAAACCTTCATGTCTGTCCCTAACCCAACTTACCCCAACTGCTGCCACATGAACTTTTTATTACTGTATCACCCTCTTGGATAAAAGTCTCCACTGGCTTCTCACTACCCAACTCTTCCATTGGACCTTCACAGACTCCACCCTGCCCCGACTCTTCTCAAGGTTGGATCCTTCAGCCAGCCACACTTCCATAACACAGCCCACGCAGTTCTGCTTCAGTGATAGTTCTTTCATGTTTTCTCACACAAGTGTCTTTCTACATTTTAGAATTGGTTCCATTAAGGCTTTGCTCAAATCCAAGTTTTATCTCACTCAACAACCATTGTCCTTTTTTCTCTTTGATTTGCTATCCTACTCACTGCCTGTACCATGGGACACTTACAGCAACCGATCTACCTTGCGGTTCTCCCCTTACACAGGCAGACTGCGCCTACCTAAGCAGTTAAGTTCTATGACAGTCTATAGATTCTCCTAAGTTTTGTTTTCTTAACAGTACTCGCCATTGCTCCTTGTAAGAAAACTTTGGCTCAATTAAACATCTGAATGTCTTTCATGTACCAGATACTGAATTGGGGCACAAAACTCCTGATTCTATTATTGGTGATGACGAAAAGAAAGATCTCAAAAGGTCATTCCTAAAAGTGGTAGGCCCTCCCCAAAACAGACGCAATTGGAATGCTTTCTGTTAATAAACTTGCCAGGTCAAGTTTCCTCCTTGTTCATGTAATTTAGGATTACCACCTGAATTAGGTATGACCAGCCATTTTGTCTGCTCCCATATACCAGTGCCTTGAGCACTTAAAAATTATTGGTCATGTATGAGTATAAGCAGTTCAAATTTTTCTGACTACTATTTTAGTTTCTAATTTCCCACAGTTTCCCCCTCCCTTTCTTTTCTTTCTTTTTTTTTAATAAGAAATACTTTACTCTACATTACCTTTTTATTTATTTATTTACTTATTAAAGTATTATTCATTATTTCAGAGAGAAGGGCAAGGAGGGAGGGAGGAAGGGAAAGAAACATCAATGTATGGTTGCCTTTCACCTGCCTACGACTGGAGACCTGGCTGGAGACCTGGCTTGCAACCTGTTTATGTGCCCTGGCCGCTAATTGAACCAGCGACCTTTGGGTTCGCAGGCCGGCACCTTATCCACTGTGCCACCAGCCAGGTCCCCTCCCTTTCTTACAGCCTGCCTGAGGTTCTATCAGCTCTAGCAATGCTATAACACCTCATCCATTTCCCAGCATGCAAATGGTGGCACACTAACTATTAACAATTTGTCTGAGTAATATTAACTTATACCTTAAAGATAATTTTGGATCTTAATTATAAAATTAAACATTCCCTCTTGTTTTCTTATATTTAAAAGATGACTTTATCATATTGAAGCTGTATATTTTGATATTGGACAAAATTGAGAGGATCCTTTTTACCAAAAGAATTGTTTTTAACAAAAACAGGGTAAGTGCACAAGGGTTCCCTTTTCTCTACATCCTCGCCAACATGTTGCTTATTGACTTCTTAATAATAGCCATTCTGACTGGTGTGAGCATTGCCCTGATGATTAGTGACGTTGAACATCTTTTCATATGTCTATTGGCCATTTCTGTGTCTTCTTTAGAGATATGTTTTCTCATGTCCTCTGCCCATTTTTCAATCAAACTGTTTTTTGTTGTTGCTATTGTTGATATTGAGTTGTATGAGTTCTCTCTCTCTCTCTCTCCCTCTCTCTGTCTCTGTCTCTGTTTCTCTCTATATATAGCAAGTCTTTACCAGGTATATTATTGTGCACTATTGCTGGGACTGTAAATTGGTTCAGCCCCTATGGAAGATAGTATTGGAGATGTCTCAAAAAACTAAAAATAGATACATTATATGACCCAGCAATTTCATTTCTGGGTACTTATCCAAAAAAACCGAAAACACTAACTTGAACAGATATATGCAGCCCATGATCATTGCAGCATTATTTAGAATAGCCAAGATATGAAAGTAACCTAAGTATCCATTGATAGAAGAATGGATAAAGAAGATGTGAGATATATATAATGGAATATTATGCAGCAATAAGAATGACTCTTGCCATTTGTAACAACATAGGTGGACCTAGAGAATATTATGCTAAGTGAAGTAAGTTAGGCAAAGAAAAGCAAATACTGTATGATTTCACTTATATGTGGAAGCTAAAAACAAAAAAATAAGCAAACTAAACAAACACAGACTCATAAACAGACTAAAATGATGGCTGGCTGGTTACCAGATGGGAGAGGGTGAGAAATGGATGAAAGAGAAAAGGGGAATACAGTCAATAATACTATGATAAATTCACAGGATGATAGATGATAACTAGAATTAGTGAGGTAATAACATTGTAAGGTATAAAAATGATCAATCATTCTACAAATGAAACTAAATAACCAACATAGGACTGTATATCAACTGTACTTAAATTTTAAAATATTTTAAAAGCTGAGTAAGTGCAATGATGAAAAACAAAATGACATACCTGGGTCCACTCATTTGTCTGGGGATCATAAGCCTCCACTGTATTAAGATACGTCTGTCCATCATACCCTCCGACGGCATATAATTTATCTCCCAGTAAACAGACCCCTACCGCGTCTCTGCTGATGCTCATAGATGCCACTGAAGTCCACATATCTGTTTTGGGATCATATCTGAAAGAAAATTTTAGCAGGTGCATTAATGCTAAAACTTTTCAAAAGTGCTAATGTAAATACCAAAAACTGCTTTAAGATTTTAGATCGCCTACTGAAAATATGAGAAAATCAATATATGAAGATCTATCTAAGGTAACTACAGCTTCAATCACAGTGATTGTTCATTTGTGGACCTTCTTGTTCCTTTCACAAAGTGTGTTTACTAGAACTGCCTTAAACTGTGTATCTAAAATTAGGTACATGCTTTGATGATCTATGTTGCTTCTAATACCTCTTATATCAATGAACAACTTTCACTGTGTGCAGTACAACAGTGAGCCTCTGGCAAATTATGGGGCAAAGTGCACAAAAACTCCCTTTCCTGGATTATAACATGCCAATAAGCATAGTCTGAATTATTTTCTCCCAAGTGAAGTTAAATGCAGGTGTAACATTCCTTCTTTCAAAAAAACAAAAACAAAAAACAAAAGACAAAAAAAAAAATCCAAGAAACAAACAAAGACACCCAACTGTGCTTATTACTTCATAAAAAGCAATCACGGTCACCAACAAACCTTCATTTCATTTTTTATCCTTTAGTTATTTCTTATTAAGTAACACAAATATGTAATAAATTCCCATTGCTCTAAAAACATAAAATTCTTTAAAGAATATATTTTATTGATTATGCTCTTACAATTGTCCCAATTCTCCTTTTCTGCACCCTCTGCCCAGTACCCCATTTCCCTCCGGCAATCCCTTCTTTAGTTCATATCCATGGGTTATGGAATAAGTTCTTTGGCTTCTCCATTTCCTATTCTATTCTCAACATCCCCCTGTCTATTTTGTTCCTACCAATTAGGCTTCTTAATCCCTATACCATTTGCCCCATTCTCCCTCTCCCCCTCCCAGATGATAACTCTCCAAATGAACTTCATATCCATGATTCTGTTCCTGTTCTGGTTGTTGGCTTAGTGTTTTGTTTTAAGGTTAAGTTGTTGATAGTTGTTTATATGTTACCATTTTAATGTTCATAGTTTTGATTTTCTTCTTTTTCTTAAATAAGTCTCTTTAACATTTCATGTAATAATGGCTTGGTGATGACGAACTCCTTGTTTAGGAAGTACTTTATCTGCCGTCTATTCTAAATGATAGCTTGGCTGGATAGAGTAATCTTGGTTGTAGGCCCTTGCTTTTACTCACTTTGAATACTTCTTGCCATTCCTTTCTTGCCTGCAAAGTTTCTTTTGAGAAATCTGCTGATAATCTTATAGGAATTTCTTTGTAGGAAGCTTTTTGCTTTCCTCATGCTGCTTTTAAGATTCTCTATCTGTAACTTTTGGCATTTCAGTTATAATGTGTCTTGGTGTGGTTCTCTTAGGGTCCAAGTTGTTTGGGACTCTCTGTGCTTCCTGGACTTTTATGTCTATTTCCTTCAACAAATTAAGGAAGTTTTCTTTTCTTGTTTTTTCAAATAACTTTTCAATTTCTTGCTCTTTCTCTTCTCTGGCATTCCTATGATTTGGATGCTGGTTCGTTTGGAGATGTTCCAGAGGCTCCTTATACTATCCTTGGTTTTTTTTGTTTTTGTTTTTGTTTTCCCAATTATTCTTGTTTTTTCTTGCTATTCTGATTGGATGCTTATTTCTTCCTTCTGTCCCAAATCATTGATTTGATCCTGGCTTTCTTCTCTTCACTGTTGGTCCCCTGTATATTTTTCTTTATTCTACTTAGTGTAACCTCCATTTTTTCCTTATATTGTTGCCATACTCAATGAGTTCTTTGAGCATCCTGATCACCAGTGTTTTGAGCTCTGCATTTGATAGTTTTGCTATCTCTGTTTTGTTTACTTCTTTTTCTGGAGTTTTGTTCTTTTCTTTCATTTGGGTCATATTTCTTTTCTGCTTCCATTTTGCAGCCTCCCTGTGCTTGTTTCTGGATATTAAGTAGAGCTGCTTTGACTCCCTTAGTAGCATGGCCTAGTAGAAAAGGCACCTGTAAATTGTGGGGGGCAGGGCCTTAAGCAATTTGCCTCACAGCTTTGTGGCTCTATGTGGGGAGAGGGCTTGAAAAGGGTACAATGCCGCTTCCTGGCTTCTGGAGGTGTGCTTGGTGCTTGCCCTGTTTTCAGTCACTTCACCGACTCCCCATATGCAACTGGCACCCTTCCAACTGCTGCCCTGGTGCTGAATCCCAGAGTGGGTGGGTTTACTTATGTTCTAAGACTACCCAGGTCCTTAAGAGGAATCTCTTGATAATCTGGCAGTTTCCTTCTCTGCCCCAAATCCCGCTGGTTCTTATAGCCAGAAGTTATGAGGATTTATCTTCCTGACTCTGGAACCCTGGGCCATTTGATTTGGTCCAGGGCTATGTGGTCCAGGCCTAGAGCTATGGTCAATTGCTCCCAAGGTATTGATCCTGATTTTTACCCATCACACGTGAATGTGGAACTGCCTTTCTGCCACTGCTGCCACCTCTCTGTGCCACACTTTTGTCTCCTCAACTCTAAGCCTGTCTCCACATCTCCACCCCTCCTACATGTCTGGATAAATGTGGCTTCTTTAAATCCTTGGTTGTTTGACTTCTATGCAGTTTGATTTTCTGATAGTTTTGGGCATTATTTGTTGTGAGGTTTAGTCGTAATTCTCTCTGTGGTTCTGTGACAAAATGAAGCATGTCTCTTTCTGCTTCCATTTTGACCAAAAGTCCCCAAAATTCTTAATAAAGCCTCTGTGCTTCACATGACTTGTCCCTACCTCCATCCCACTCTTCCTCCTTTCCTGCTACTCTCTCCATCACTCTTCTACAATTACAGTGGCTGTCTTTGAGTTTCTGAGTGAGTCATATTCCTTTTGTCTTTGGAGTGTTCATACATGCTCCTATTGGCTTTCCTAAATCCACTCAATTTTCTTTATTCCTTGAATGAGACTGAACACAAAATATGGAGCCTGAATTACCGTCCAAATCTTCCACTGATGTCAGGTTTCTTTACCTAAACACACACTTGAGTTCCATGAAGCCAGTTTGGATGACTTGATAAAGCTTCTAAGTCTCATGAGCCTTTTATTATTTCATTGTATATCAAAATGTGTTGATATAAAATGAACTAATACCCTGCTTATTAATTAAAATAATGTGTTCATACGCTGCTCTTTTTCACTTACTTAGCATCCAGCCGCTAACTCATTATCTCTGAAATTCATAGACTCCTTTTCTTTATTAGGTACAGTGTCCAGTACAAAATGGTATGCAATGAATGTTTTTTCTATGATTCAAATAATAAATTATATAACAATTCTAAGGTTAATTTAAGTAGGCAGTTATGAGAGAAGAACCTGGAAGGGCTCTGAGGAGACAGAGTGAGACTTGGGTACAGCAGGTATTTACAGTATTTACAAAGCTCCTAAAGAAAATTGCTTGTGATAGATGCGCAATAATTATTAATTTTTCTGAAAATTTTCTGAAAGTGTCAGAGGCTTATACTGGTTCTTTTTTACTCCTAGTTTTCCTTCACAGGACATTACCTCTCCACACAGTCTGAGAGTCTCGAAGTCAAGTTGGAGGCAGGAGCATCATGCCCTCCAATAGCATACAGCAATCCATTCCAGGTGGTTACTCCTACTCCCCCTCTCCTTTTTGACATTTGTGAACAGAGTGTCCACTTATTTGTATGAGGATCAAAACACTCTACTGACTTGAGGCAGGAACTTCCATCACGACCACCAACTGCATAAAGTCTGTTAAAAAAACAAAGAGAAGAATAAAGAAGAAATAGTACTACACTTAAGACAAAGAGGTTATGCCTAAGGTATTTCTTTGAATTTAAAGTGTCATCAATTATAAGACACAGTGTCAATTTATGTTTCATTAGAAAGATGATATGCTACCAATTAAATGACATATACATATATCATATATATGTATATATCAGATATCACTATGCATACATAGAGAACAAGCTCACATGAAAGCAATGACAGCTGTTCCACAGCTGCCATCTGTGTGACATTTGTTTGATACACCACCCTTGATTGTAAGCTGTACTGCATTTTTAGAGATGTTAAAATGTGTCACGGAATACAGACAATATGGTACATAAACCATGCCTTATTTCCTAAATATCTAAGATAGGGCTTCCTTATAAAGGAAAGAAACTAACCTTCTGTGAGCAGGTAAAAAGCACTTTACATGTAATTATTTAATCATCATAATGACTCCAAGAGAAGCCATTTGTATCCCTGTTTCATAGCTGAAGACACTGGAGCTTACAGAGATTAAGGGACTTGAATGGGGTCACCCACGAAGAGGTGAAACTAGGACACAGAGTTGCATTAATGAGCAGTTGTACAATGAGCAGTGATCTGGGATGTACTTGTAGTAATAAAATAGGAGAATAAAAGGATAGTTTGAAACAATGGTATATAAATTAATATTTACTGCACAATGTATATATAAACATTGATTCTCCATTAATTTAAATTACTGCAGGTAAAGGTACTGTAAATTATCTAAAATAAATGTAGTATGTTATGAGCTGAATGTTGCCTTGATCAATTTTAATTCATTATTGATTAATATGATACTAATTTGAAAGTCTTTTACTCTAAGTATGTGTAAAATATTTGAACATTAAAGTTTTTTATGAAGCACAAAATTTTGTACTTACTATTTACTTGGGAAGCTCTTCATAGATATTTTTCTATTAGTTTTTTGAGAAAGAGTAATAAATTCAGTTCACTGCTAATACTAAAGGTCATACAGTTTTTAAAAATTAATTTGTTATTGTTGTGTTACATTTATCCCATTCTCCCCCCATTGCTCTCCCCTGCCCCACCCTCCCCATCCCCTCTCCCACAGTCAGTCCCCACACGTTGTCCATGGGTCATTTATACTAGTTTCTTGACTAAACTGTTGCCCTTCTTTGCCTCTTTCTCCCCCTTCCCCCACCCCTCAGCACCCTGTCAGACCATTCCTTGTTTTCATACCTCTGGTTCTATTTTGCTTGCTTGTTTGTTCTGTTCATTAGTCTCCTGTATTGGTGAGATCATATGGTATTTGTCTTTCACTGACTGGCTTATTTCACTAAGCATAATACTCTCTGGTTCCATTCCTGTTGTCACAAAAGGTAGGAGTTCCTTCTTTCTTTCTGCTGTGTAGTATTTCGTTGTGTAAATGTACCAAAGTTTTTTGATTCATTCATCTATTGATGGGCACTTAGGCTGTTTCCAGCACTTGGCTATTGTAAATAGTGCTGCTATGAACATAGGGGTGCATAGATTCTTCTGAATTGGTGTTTCATGGTTCTTTGGGTATAATCATAGCAGTGGAATTGCTGGATCAAAAGGCAGTTCTATTTTTAGGTTTTTGAGGAAATTTCATACTGTTTTCCATAGTGGTTGCAGCAGTCTGCATTCCTACCAACAATGCACTACGGTTCCCTTTTCTCCACATCCTCACCAGCCCTTGTTGTTTGCTGATTTGTTGATGATGGCCATTCTGACAGGTGTGAGGTGGTATCTCACTGTGGTTTTAATTTGCATCTGTCTGATGGTTAGTGATGTTGAGCATTTTCATGTATCTATGGGCCCTTTGTAAAAGTTCATATAGTTTTACTTTCTAGAGGTTTTAGTAAATATTTAACTAAATATTATATAGTCTCAAGGAATAACATTTGAACTATACCAAATTTCTGCTCATTAAAACTCTAAGTATTTATATTTCGGTAATATACATATTTTAAAGATAGAGTTCATAATTTAAAGTACATTATGCCATGCAAACTGGTTTTTAAATAAGAGGATGACCATACTTTAAATACCATAGAAGGCTGCAGCAATATCTTGTAAGCTTAAGTTATATTGTAATATGAAAATTTAAATTTATTGGAAACCTTTTTATCTATTAAAACTACTTTTTGTGTTACTATTCTTAATATTAAACCATTTTAATGTTTCTACTTGATGGAATAATTATCTAAATATTGACCACAGAATATTAGAAAGCATCAACAACTAGAAAATATCCCTAAAAATACGTGCCCACATACACACATGCACATGTACCCTCCAACAGGTTTCAGGCACTTTACCCTATTCATGGGTCTTCATGGTGAAAAGTGCTGTAGTGAGTGTGAACTCTGAAGCCAGATTCTCTGGGTTTGACTCTTGGTCCTGCCATTTACCACTTACCATTTGTGATGGTGGACAAGTTATTTAACCTTCACCTGCCTGAATTTCATCATCCATAAAGTCCAGAAGCCCTGCCTCAGAGGATTATTAATGATTGTATTTAAACTACTTTGAACAGTAACTTCTACATAGTAGATATAGTGTAAGTGTTTGAGGGGAAAATGAAATCTGTCTCTATTTTCCTTCTTTTAGAAAATAGTATTTTTAGAAAATGTCAGGTGTACAAACAACATTTCTTCTTTGCTAATATTAAGGGCTAAATTCAATGGTCTTCAAATTGTATTCTAAGAATCAGATTCTGTAGAGGAATTAAAGGAGTCCCCAAAAATGGTTCATCTGAAATTCAAGTTTTAAAAAGTAGTTTAAAAAAATAAATAAAAAGTAGTTTTAATTTTCTAAAATGTCAACTCGCTTAAATAGCATGTAAGATTCAGAACTCATCTTTCTTTTCCATGACAGTACCTCTTACAATGAAAAAATAATAATATGTCAATTGTGACAGTTTTATACTAAATCTTTTAAAATGTAAGATTTAGGCCTTGCCTAATTTTTAAAATTAGGTCTTGCCTGACTTCTAAAATTATGATCAAGAATGCCAACAGCTGGTAGGTACTATTTGAGATTAAACTTAGAAAAAAATTTTTTTCTCCTTTCTGCCAACTACTTGAACAATTTAACTGAAGTTTCTTGAGATTCCACTTAAATTGCTCTAGTAGTTAAAATAACTGTTACAACTTTCAGCTTATTTGTGAATCAGAATTTTCTTCATAGTGGACTACCAAAAAAAAAAAAAAAACATAAAAAATCATCTTTAAAACAGACTTATTCTTCTACATTGAAACTTATAATAAGTAAATATTATAAACTTAAAGTTATAATAAATTTAAAGTAAGCTTATAATAAACTTGAACCTCCATCTGCCTTGAGTAATGAGGTTTTAGTAAGATTTCATTGGAAAGAGAGATTCTACTGGCAAAAACATTTGTTGCCAGTAGCTTAAAAGTAGCCCAAGTGACTGGAAATCTAAATAAAGCTTCTTTCTGTCAAACATGATAGAAAGAAAAATTTAACACTTTGAAATTTTTAAGATAACAGAGTGAAACTCGTAAGACCTTGAAACAATTCTTCCCTAAAGAAACAACTACATTTGCATCAGGGAGCACTGTAAAATAAATTAAAATAACAAAAACAGTAGTTAATCCAGGCTTTTCATTTTATAGATTAAAAAAATTGCAATATGCAATACAGAGAAATGATTTGTTCTAAATCTCAGAAGAATGGTAGCACAAAGATGCATAATTAATTTTATCAATCAGCTCCATGCTTTAAAAAAAGCAACATAGTTTCTATTTTCCTGATTCTGACTACCTAATAATGGAAGCCAACAAAATAGTTTAAAACATTTATGCTTTGTTAAAGCAAGCTTAGCAAGATGCTGGTTGATGAGAACACAACACTCTTCCTGGGGTGACTCAAGCACCATTGCATCTAAATGGCAGTAGGACAGTCTTCAGAAAGGCTGCACACTCAATTTACTGCAGCGACAGTTTCATTTAGACTCTTATAAAAGACACTATTTTAAAAATTTATCTTTTAAGTATTTTATTGATTGTGCTGTTACAGTTGTCCCAATTTTTCCCCATTTGCCCCCTCCACCCAGCACACCCCACTCCCTCAGGCAATATCCCCATCAATGTTCATGTCCAACAGCCATGAGCGTAAGCTCTTTGGCTACTCCATTTCCTCTAACTGTGCTTCACACCCCCATGGCTATTCTGTAACTTGCCTGTTTGCACTTCTTAATCCCCTCACTTCTTCACCCATTCTACCCACCCCTTGCTCATCTCACAACCATCAAAATGCTCTTCATATCCATGAATCTGTCTCTGTTCTTTTTTGCTTACTTTGTTTTTTAGACTCAACTGTTGATAGGTATGTGTTTATTGCCATTTTATTATTCATAGTTTTAGTCTTCTTTTCCTTAAGTAAGTCGCTTTGACATTTTATATATAATGGTTTGTTGATGACAAATTCCTTTAGTTTTTATTCTTGTCTGGGAAGCTCTTTATCTGTCCTTCGATTCTAAATGAAGCTTTGCTGGGTAGAGCAATCTTGGCTATAGGTCTCTTGTTTTCATGACTTTGATTATTTCTTGCCAATCCCTTCTAGCCTGCAAAGTTTCTTTTGAGAAATTGGCTGATACTCTTATGGGAACTCCCCTGTAAGTAACTGTTTTTCTCTTGCTACTTTTCAGATATTCTCTTATCTTTAATCTCTAGCACTTTAATTATAATGTGTCTTGGTGTGTACCTATTTGCATCCATCTTGTTTGGGACTCTGTGCTTTCTGGACTTGCAAGTTTATTTCCTTCACCAAGTCAGGGAAGTTTTCTTTCATTACTTTTTCAAATAGATTTCCAATTTCTTGCTCTCTCTATTCTCCTGGCACCCCTATAATGCAAAAGGTTGGTACACTTGTAGATGTCCCAGAGACTCCTTACACTATCTTTGTTTTTTGGGATTCCTTCTTCTTGTTGTTGTTCTGCTTCATTGTTTTTTGTTTCCTTATGATCACTGATTTGAATCTTGGCTTCATTCATTCTACTGTTGATTCCTTGTAAGCTGTTCATTTCCATTCTTATATCCTTCATCTCTGCCTGGCACATTTTATACTGTTGAAGTACTCAGAGTTCCTCGAGCATCCTTACAGCCAGTGTTTTGAATTCTGCATGTGACAGGTTGCTCATTTCCATTTTGTTTAGTTTTTCTGGAGTTTTGATCTGTTTTTTTTTTTTTTTTTTCAATTGGCCATGTTTCTTTGCTCCTCATTTTGGAAGCCTCCTTGTGCTTATGTCTGTGTACAGCTTCTATGATACCATCTTGGTAGTGTATCCTGTAGGATCCAGTAGTACAGCCTCCCCCATCACCCAAGCTGGGTGCTCAATGAGTGGCCTTTGGGAGGAATTTACCCAGGCATGTCAGCTGTAAGATTAGGTTGTGACCATTGACCAACAAATAACCTCCGCCTTCTGAGGAGGAACCACGATGCCAAAGCAGAGTCATGGTGCTCCAATGTCATGTATAGCTATCTTCCAGATGTGTAGGCTCTGGGGTTTCCTGGGTGGCGCAGGTCAGAGCCATCCAGTGTGAGCTACAGAGCAATCTGCAGCTGTCTGCTTTTTGTGCTGGGCAGAGATCAACTGTGATCCTAAGCTGGCTGCTGCTAGTGCTTAGGCCTAGGGTTGCTTAGCCAAGGGTGGGGTGGCTGGGGACAGGCCATCACTGGGTGGCCCAGAGCCTCAGGTAAACGCTAGGGCTGGGAACTACAGACACTGTAGTTCCTCCCTGTGTGCCACCAGTGCCTTCCAAGCTGCTGCCCCAGTGGTGCTGGAGCTCAGAGGGAGTGAGTCGAAGTTCATGTGTGGGCTCTCTAAGAAGAACTGTTTGGGAAGTTTATTCCACCAACTCAATCTGTGCTGGTTTTGTAGCCAGAAGTTATGGGGGCTTATCTTCCTAGCATTGGAACCCTGGGCTTGGGGACCTGGCATGGGGCTGGGACCCCTTGTTCCCAAGATCTGCCTCCTGAACTTACATCCACTATATGCAGGTTGGGGACCCACCTGCTCCCCGACGTGTCCTACCCTTCTGGATTAATGTGGTTTCTTTAGTTCCACAGTTGTCAGACTTCCATTCTATTGCATTTCTGATGGTTCTGAGTGATCCGTAACTAGTTGTAATTTAGTTATAATTTTGATGTAGTTGCACAAGGAGGTGAGCTGTGTTTATGTACGCCTCCGTCTTTCAAAATTTGTCTACATCGCTCAAAGTATTTCTCTTTTGTGATTTATGTTTCTAAATTGGAGATGATATAGCATAATAAACTTAGTTCATTGTGCTTTAAATAGAACTGTAAGTGTTTTCTTACTTTCCACTTAGCACTGCCACACCTACTGTGCTCCTGGGAGTGGACATAGCGGCAACGAAATTCCACTGGCGAGCCTGAGGGTCCCATCTCTCCACTGTGTTCAGATAGCTCCAGCCATCGTGCCCTCCGACTGCGTACATGGGCCCTTCCAATACAGCCACACCTACAAGGAGACAGGAAAAGAGTGAGTTAAAAATGCCATTTTAACTGAAATGTAAGTACAATAAACCTTAAACATGCAAACTTAACTAAGCAAAAAATTTATGATATGGGCATCTGGTTTGCTCACAGCTCTTATTAGATAGGTGGGTAAGTGAGGGGGAGGGAGAACACTAAAGCTCTGGCCTTAGAAGTTTCAGAGGCAGTGTTTTGAGGTCATACAGTGGGCAGTTACCAAAAACTACACAAAATGCATATGTTCCCATATTTTAAAAAAATTTCAGTATGGATTTAAGATATATTTGGGAAAGCATTTTTATTCCTTTCCTCCTGTTAATACAAATTGATGATATTTTTATTGTAGTGAAATTTGATACCACAATCTGTTGATGAATCATCACCAGGGAACTGAACCAGAATCGTTTGTTCCTTTACTCATCAAACATCTACTGAGTTTCTACTAAGTGCCAGGTGCTTAACAGAACATAACCAATAAGAGCTTTGCCCTCACACAGCTAATATTTTAGTTGGGAAATAGAAACAGCATGTTTTGGGTATTGTTAAATGCTAATAAGAAAAACTGAATTGATTAATGGTAGAGTTAGGGGGAGACCTCTCGGATATGGTGGCATTTGAACAAACACCTAAGTAAAGTTAGGAAGCCAGACAAGGAGATAGATATCTGGGGCAAGAGAAGGTGAGGGCGAGGGAAGACTATGTACCAAGGGCCCAAGGTGTGCTCGGTGTGTCTGCAGCACAGCAGGGTGAGTGGTAGGGAGAGTGTAGATGGGGGAGAGTGCGAAGCCAGAACACGCAGAATGGTTGCGGCTATTGCGAGGAGTTTGGGTTTTATTCCAAATGAGAGAGAGAGAGCCAGTGGCTATTTTTGAGATGACGTGTGATATGATCACAGTCAGGTGAGGTATAAATATGAACACTAGTAGGTCAAAATACAAACTTCCCAATACCAATAAATACATTTTAATTGGGGAAACCATGGCCAGATGAGATACAAATATTCATCATTCATCAATGTCCTGAATTAACATATTGTTCCACTCACTTGTACCTTCACAGCATTGGCTATTGCAGACATACCTATGTAGCTATAGCTACAACTTCATATAATATGTATCCAACAATGTGTGTGTGTATAATTAATCAAAGGATGGGAAGAAAAAAGTAATGGTTCTATCTAGTCCAACACCTTAAATAGGATCTTTGAAAAGAAATATTAGCAGCAGAACCATGTTTTCAAATGAAGTCTCTGTATAATTCCCATATGCAGAGATAAAAGGAGTGTTTCTTAAGAAACTTTAAAAATTTAAAACATTCATTATAAGGTAAATTAATAAGAACAGGCTTTTAAATGATGCAAAAAACCTGAAATAAAGGCTTAAAGTCGACAGTCTGAGCTATGTAATCAATCTCCTTTGAACTTGCTGCGGTTTAGCAGCCTTTTGTAGGGTACCTGGGACTAATGATAGCATTCTATGTACAATCTAGTCCACACAAAACAGCTGCATCGTGGGCATTCTCATTCTAAGTACCATATGTGTAAGAATTTACCTTAAGTTAGAATTAAGTTTCTTTTCCTCAAGGTGGGGAAAAGTTTGCAGTTGAATCACACTACTGTCCCTGAATTTTATGGTCAACCCAAATTTATAAGTCTCATTCATGCTGCTTTTAAGATATATCGTCCCCCATTCTGTGCCAACGTAATAGGTAATTTATGGACTCCAGGGTAATGTTTATAGTTTGCTTTGTTAAATGTCATATAGTTAATTTTAAACTTTCTCTGCACCTTAGTTGGGACCCTCTGGTTTACTTTCTTACCAAACTTGAAACTTAAGATCACCTTTCACTGAAACCTAATTTTAACTAGTAGAATTCCTCATCTCTCTGACCTTTTGCTATACTCACTGCCAATACCTTGATGGGATCTTCATGCCTAGATCATTTTCACTGGCTTTTTGGAGTATCTTCTACTGAGGTGCTCAGTATTAAATTGAGCATAGTAGAAAGCTATGCTATCCAACTATGCTTTCACTGCTACTCACACATTTTTAATTTTTATTTTATTCATTTATTTTTTTTTAAATATTTTATTTATTATTTTTAGAGAGAAGGGAAGGGAGAGAGGGAGAGAGACATCAATGTATGGTTGCCTTTCACCTGCCTCCAGCTATGGACCTGGCTGGAGATCTGGCTTATAACCTGGTTATGTGCCCTGGCTAGGGAGTCAAATCAGTGACCTTTGAATTCGCAGGCCGGAGCCTTATCCACTGTGCCACCAGCCAGGGCTTACTCACACATTTTTTTAATTCATCTTTTATGATGGCCTATCAAATGTTTTTAATAGTTTTTTATAAAGATTTTATTTATTATTTTTGGAGAGAGGAGAAGGAGTAAAGGCAGAGAGGAAAAGAGACATCAATGTATGATTGCTTTTCACCTGCCTCCAGCTATAAACCTGGCTGGAGACCTGGCTTGCAACCTGGTTATGTGCCCTGTCTGTGAATCGAACTAGCAACCTTTGGGTAAGCAGGCTGGTGCCTTATCCACTGTGCCACCATCCAGGGGTTCAAATTCTTTACTGCAACTATTTTTAAACATTTTACAAACTGTGATAAATTGACAACATGGCCACAAATTCTTCCTATCCTTGAATGCGATGTGACTCTGTAGCATGTTCCATCCAGAGGAAGCATCTTTTCTCTACTCTGGGCTTGCATAACTTGTTTTGGCCAGTGGGGTGTTAGCAAACATCCAAGTAGAAGCTCGAAAGTGTTTGTGCCCGGGCTTGCCTCTGCTTTTGCTTCTTTTGCAATCCCGTGGCTGCCACGTTGTGAAGAGGCCTGGGCTTGTCTGCTGAATCATCAGTGACATTGGCCCCACCGCCTATGTTTCCCAGGCTGGTTACACATGAGTAAGGTCACCCTGCTAACCCATTAGCCTTCCACAGGTTAATGAGAAAACCCAGTGGAGATGGTCCAACCCAGCCCGGAGCAGAACAGCCTAACCCGCAGATCCGTGAACCAAATAAAGAAAGGGTTGGTTTAAGCTTCTAAGTTTTGCAGTGTTTTGTTATACAGCAAAAGCTAGGTGAAATACATGTATTTCAAGCCTCAAGTAATTTTATTTCCATCTCCTTCACTCCCATCAAACAATTCTATTTCACATACTCTTCCTTTTATGAGGAGAGCAGTCATCCCTAAATTCTCTTTTACCATCTCAGAGTGGGCCACTGGTTTCCTGAGGGTAAAGACAGTGTCTTCCACATTTTCACACACCTACAGAGCACAGAGTGTGGTGCACAGAGCATGTGGTCAGTGTTTGCTCAGTACGTTGTTGAATGCAAAAATGAAGTCTCTATCGTTGCATTTTCTGTGTCACCTTCACATGGTTCTAAGTTTTGCTCATTTCTGCTTAAAAACCAAGGGATACAGGTAGAAAACAATGTTGAAGATTTTTAAATAGCTTTTCAATGAGATTAGATAATACTAAATGTCAGCACAAAATACACACGTCTAAAGGTGGCTTGTTGGTCTATCATGTTAGACTAAAATATGCATGTTTTCTGCCCTGTTAGGGTGGAGCATTGCCCCATACATCAAGAGGCTGTAGGTCTGGTGCCCAGTCAGGGCATACACCTAGGTGGTGGGATCACTATAGTCAGGGCCCATATGAAAGGCAAGCGATGGATGTTTCTCTCCCACATCACTGTTTCTCTGTTTCTCTCCCTTCCTCTCTTTCTAAACTCAAATAAACAGATCCTCTGGATTTAACAAGATTCATGTTTATATTTGTGCTATTTGCATACATACATGTATGCACATGCTTCCATTCTCTGTCCCTCCTTCGCAGACAACAGGTCCTGGGACGGCATGCGTGGTGACTGAGGCTCACCAGGCACCCGCACACTGGTCTCCTGCCTGGTACGGCACGTGAAGATGCTGTGGGACCCTAAGCGTGACCTTGTGAACAAATGTGCGTTTGTACTCACCAAGGCCATGCCTATGTGTGGACATAGGCGGCATCACACTCCAAGTTTTTGTTTTGGGGTTGTAGCATTCCACAGTATTCAAAGTCTTCAGTCCATCTCTTCCTCCAACCACGTACAGTTTGTCATCCAACACCGCAACACCAAACTGCAGCCTCCTCCCGTTCATGTTTGCTACAGGAGTCCACATGTTTGTACGGAGATCATACTTCTCAATGCTGGTTGCTCCTTAAAGGTCACATATAAAAGCTATGTGAATAAAACTGTCACCATGATTATTTTATAAAATTATACATACAAAAGCATACCTTTATTAGCATTGACAATAATATTTTTAATATTAATTTTTAAAACGATTTTATTCATCATTATTCTTATTATTTAGAGGGAGGGGAAGGGAGGGAGGCAGAGAGGGAGGGAAAAATCGATGCATGGTTGCCTTTTACCTGCCTCAGCTATGGACCTGGCTTGCAATCTGGTTATGTGCCCAGGCTGGGAATTGAATCAGTGACCTTGGGGTTCACAGGCTGGTGTCTTATCCACAGTGCCACCAGCCAGGGCTGACAATACTTTTTACTATATTCCAATAAGCCCTTGCATGATCTGGCCCCTGCTTAGATCTCTGACCTTGCCTGCTACCACTCTCCAGGGCATATATCTCCTACTATCCTCCATGGTGTACACCACATTCCAGTACTAAAAGGTCAAAGAAGGCTCAGGAGCAATACCCAGAAGTGGGAGGGAAAGCTGGGGGTCATGAAAGGCAAAGGAAAAAAGTTTATAGCAGGTAGGGCTATGAACAGTATCAAATGCTACCGAAAGGGTCAAGTGAAATGAAAACGAAAAAGTCCTACTAGATTTAGCTCTAAGGAGGTCATTAGTGACTTGAAAAAGGGTTCCTTGTCTGAGCGGGTGAGATAGGATTGGGAGGTGAGGGGTGGAGATGATTCTTTGGGGAAGTTTGGCTCTAAAAGGGAGGAGAGACAGACACTGAAGCTGTCTAAGTACAAGGCACTGTTCTGGGCTCTGGGGCTCTGTTAGTGAACACAACAAAATCCTTGCTGTCCTGGAGCCTGCTTGGGGGAAGATGGAGAGAGACCATAAACAAATGTATCAGGTGCTATGAAGAAACACAAAGCAGAGCAGAGAGACAGAAACCGGTAAGCAAAAGATTAGAAAGTGATGGACAACAGGTGGCTACTGAATGGTCATAGAAGTTCTCTTGGACATTTGAGAGGAGATCTGAGTGAGTACTTTCTGCTAGACCTTCCAATATCAAGGCACAGAGGAATATCCATGAGAGGAGTATCTAGGGTAATAGGTCTGACATGGGATACATGGCATGTTAGATGAACAAGGCCAATGGAACTGAAGCAGGAGGGAGGGGAGAAGGGGAATGAGCTGGGATCAGAGAGGTTGCCAAAGTCAGGGAGGTATTGTCAGAGGACTGCAGACTGTTAGAATTCAGAGGAAAAGATAAATGAATACTGAGAGATAACACACAGGAACCTTCTAGCACAATACCTGGTACTGGGCAGGCAGTATGTATGGTGTTTGTTCTATCATTATTACTAGTAATAACTTTTGTAGGAATGGTACGAAGAATTCCCAGGTGCCCTTGACCCAGATATCCCAAATGTTTATGTTTTACTACATTTTCTTTATGTATTTATGGGTTTTCCCTCTGAACTGCTTCAGAGTAGACTGCAGAAATGATGCTCCTGTACCCCTAAATTCTTCAGTGCATCTTCCTCAAAACAAGAAATTCTCTTACAAAACTGTAACGTAATCACCAAAATCTAGATTTTGTCATTTGTCCCAGTTATGTCCTTTAGAGCAAAAGAAAATCCAGGATGATGCATTGTAATAACTGCCATGTCTCCTTAATCTCCTGTAATCTGAAACAATTCCTAAATCCTTTCTGTATTTTTGGGCCCTGATATTTTGGAATACTACAGTTATTTTGTAGCATGTCTCTCACCTTGGATTTGTCTTTTCCTCATCAATAAATTCAGTTGATACACTTTTTGCATTAATACCACAGATGTGCAGCTGAGTTCCTCTCTGTGCATCTTAAAAAGTACACATAGTGCTGCTTAAGTCTCATGACTGGCAATATGACCTTGGTTATTCTGTTAAGGTCTTACGTGCCACATTTCTCCACTGTACAAATACTATCTCACCCTTTTTTTCTGTTGCCACACGTTCACCCACCAGTCTTAGCATCCATTGATGATTCTTGACTGAAGTAGTTATTATGATGGTTGCCATATGGTGATTTTTCTAGTCTATCTTTGCTTCTGTATTTATTAGTTGGCATTCTACTATAACAATGAAGAGCTTTCCTTTCTCCCTTCTTTATTTGAATTTATTTGAAGTAGTCATGAATACTTATTAATTGAATAGGTTATAATCTTTATTTTGATGCTTAAATTATCCTAGTGGAAGCCCCTACAGACTGTGTTCTTTGACCAGTCTCCAGCATTCTTTGAGCACTTTCTGGCTCTACAAGATATTCTAGGCTTATGTTGTACCTTTTCTACCCCAATACTAGAGCCAACCATTTCTCCAAAGAGCTCTTTGGCCATATTTATTACTATTTAAAATTAATTTTTTTCTGTTTCCCCAAATAAGAGGTTATTTAATACCTTTTGTTGAGTCCATTCCACCAACGGCAAATAATGTACCAACAGTGGACTTCCTAGGTTTTGTCCGAGGACTTTGTAACATCGGCCGTCTCTCTGGTAATAAATGATACTTCATTGCTTCCATAATTAGTTTCTGACATTCTATATCATCCCGAAAAAGTGCATTATTTTCCATGTCTGCCAGGAACTAGGAAAAAAAAAAAAGTACTGTATACTGAATGACCAAGAATAAACTGCATAGTTCACAAATGGCAATAATCTCATTTTTTAAAAAATCCAACCCTGGACACCTATTTTAAAGTAAAATATGCAACATTTACAAGACTTACATTTGAAATTTGAATGAAAATTTAAAATCTACCCTCACTGTTTATTTTCAGTTTTCTTGGCTAGTTTTGATCTTTACTTTCCATATAAACTTGAGATAAATTTATCTAACTAACTCCCCTTCACCATCTTGATCATGCAGGAATTCTAATAGAAACTGCATTAAATGTGTATTAATTTTGGGAGAATTTACATTTTATGCTATTAAGTTTTTCCATTTGTTGTATAGCTTTCTTCATATGGCTTGTGTCTTTCTTTTATTAATATATTCTTACATATTTTATTTTTATTGCTATTAAAAATAAAGTTTTACATTTGTTTTACACATAATTTTTACTAGAAGAGATAAATCTATGATTACTACATACCTGTATTATAAGCTACACTTTATCACATTCCCTTACAAACTTCTAGCTATTAGGCTTACAATCATAATCATCACCACTTGACATCTTTTTCTAATGTGCATACCAGTTATTCCAGCTTTATTTTATTATTGCAATTGCTAAACCCTTCTAAGCAATGTTTAAAAATTGGAGTGATATAGAGTATTTCTGTTGCTGGTTTTATTTGATATGGTTTTAGTGTTTGTTTAGAATAGTAGTTGCTGTAACACTTAGTAATCCATTTATATTATATTTAGGCTGTTTTCTTCATTATTTATTTTACTTTAGAGTTCCAAAATTAAGAAAAATTGCTCTTTTTTCCCAATATCTTTTATAAATCTATGGATATGATCATATATGATTTTTCTCATTAAAATTATTAATGAGGTTAATTAGGTTTGTAGCTGAGTCAAATTACCTCAACAGATTTTCTGAAACTCAACCATTCTTGTATTCCTGAAAAAAGACCTTCCTGGTCTTCCTTTTGATACACTACAGCATTGTATTTGATAAGATAAGGTATATTTTACACATTATATAATTCACTATTTCAAGTATACAATCCATAGTTTCTAGTAAATTAAGCAAGCTGTGCAACCATTACTGTAAAACAGTTGTGGAGCATTTATATCACCTCAATTACATTATGCCTGTTTACTATCACTATCTCTTCCCATCTTCTGTCCCAAGCACCAATCTGTCTTAATAGGTTTGCCTTTTTATATGTTTTATATAAATAGAATCATACAGTATCTTGCTTTTTTTGTTGTTGAGGTCTGCTATGTTTTGAGGTCCATGAATGTGTAGTATGTACCTATTTCACTTCTTTTTACTATTTAATAATATTCTGTTGTATGGCTCTACCACATTTTGTCTATCTGGCTACCGGCTGATGGACACTTAGGTTGTTCCCAGTCTTTGGCCATTATGAATGAAGCTGTTAAGAACAGTTGTGGGCAAGTCTTCATGTGAATATATATGTTTTCATTTCTTTTGAGTAGATATTTAGAATAGAATTGCTGGGTCATATGGTAAATTTCTGTTCACTTTTTAAGAAACTGTCAAACTGTTCACCAATTGGTGGCACCATTTTACATTTGCACCAGCAATATCTGAGAGTTCCTGTTTCTCCACATTCCCACCAATGAATGTTACTATCTCTTTTTATTACAGACATTTGAGTGAGTGGAAAATAAGGTTTTACTTTGCATTTCCTTAATGACTAACAGTATTAGAAATATGTTTATGTGTTGATAATGGAAGACAAAAGAATTTCCACAAAAGTCACTGTAAAATAGTTTGTGGCATTTGGAAACCAAGAGCAGCTCAGTCTTGATTTAGCCAAAAGGCCAAATTAAGACATAAGTCTCAGGATTTATGTTAGAGTATACATTTGGTATAAAATATTTCATATTTTCCTTGCACACAAATACAGTTATACTTGCTCCAGAGTCCATTAACATTCATTGAGAGTTGCCTCATTTAGATTAATCTTAATGTTTATAGTACTTTTAGTACATATAATTACTTGTCTTTTCTAGATATAAATAAATGTGAAAAAATTGTAGTCTTGAGAGACTTTAAGTCACTGCAATTTGAAGTAAACCATATTTCTTAGTATGCTGACGGTCTATAAATTATGAATAAATGGGATTAATTATATATATTTTTTTCCTCCCAAAGGGATTAATTATACTTAGAGAGATAAAAGTAATAGAAGAAAATATGAAGCCATTAATCCATGTATCAGATTAATCAAATGGAAGGTACCAGAGATCATCTGGAAAATCATTCAGAAGGCACTGAGACAGAACTACAAAATATAGATGGGAGTATACTCTGCATTTTAGGTGTTTATTATGTGCCTTCTCTTCCATAAAAGGGCAAATTATTGGAATGAAAGTATTTAGACAATAGAATATTTACAATTTGTAAATTTTTGCCTTAAACACTTGTTCACCCTATAACTATTTCTGGAAAGCTGTCCCCTCTCCAACACAGAATGTGAATGATTTGTGAACTCTACAGGTTTTAAAAAATGTTTTTTTGTGGGGGAATGGGTGGGTGGGGAAGGGGACAGAGGGGAGCAAGAAGGGGATGGATGTAATACAACAATAAAATTAAATTAAAAAAATGTTTGGTATCATAAACTTATAAATTAAAAATAAAACTACTAAAGGTAAATACAAGGTATATTCAGGTTCTTTGACCATTTTTAAAATTGCTCTGTTTGCTTTTTGGTGTTGAGTTTTATAAGATCTTTATAAATCTTGAATATTTTTTTTTAAATTTTATTGTTGTTGTATTACATCCATCCCCTTTTTGCTCCCCTCTGTCCTCCTCCCCAAAATCTTGAATATTAACCCCTTATCAGATGTATCAATGGCAAATACTATGTTCTCTCATTCCTTGGGTTGCCTTTGTATTTTGTTGATGGTTTCCTTTGCTGTGTAAAATCTTTTTAGTTTGAGATAGTCCCATTTGTTATTTTTTTCTTTTGTTTCTCTTGTCTGGGGAGATATATCAGAAAAAAATGTTGCTCTGAGTCATGCCTGAGATTTTACAGCCTATGCGTGTTCTTCTAGGATTTTTCATGGTTTGAAGTCTTACATTGAAGCCTTTAATCCATTTTGAGTTTACTTTTGTGTATACTGTAAGAAGGTGGTTTAATTTCATGTTTTTGGCCTGTATCTGTTCAATTTTCCCAACACCAGATGTTATGTGGGGGCCTGTTCTTGGCTCTGGTGCTCTGGCCTGGGGAGCCCGACATGGGGTTGAGACCCCACACTCCTGTCCTCAGGGGGAACCTTTGCCGCTGAGTTATCCCTCTGAAGCCTCAGCCGTTGCTCACAGGAGTGGGGTGGGCCCTTTTCACGTCTCCACCTTTCCCACCAGCCTCTGTAGTAGGCAGTGAGCCAGGCAGGAGCAGAGTAGGGATGACAGGAACTGAAGGTAACCAGGGTGTAAAGTCCCAGGTGCCTAGCAACAGGCAAACTGAGAAAACAAGTATTTTAGGCTAGGATCTTACCCCTTCCTCCTCAGGCTGACTTTTCCACTCTTAGCATGTCACTACTCATGTGGTTTACAGCCCCTGAGCTTTCCTGTCACTAGTCATTTTACAGCCCAGGATATTTCACATCACTAAGTCGTGTGGTTTAGACCCCCTTAGAGGAGGAACAAGGTGGCCAGAGGACAGTCTCATGTGTCTCCCATGTAAGCCCTTGTATGGCCACTCCCTTAAGCATTAAGCTCCAAGGACAGTAAGTTTTGGCCTGCATCAGATAATCTTGGAAACAAAGCCTTGAGCCTGCTGAACACAGAGTTTTGGTCAAACTAGAGCTAGCCTTTAGGTTTCAGCTGTGTTTCAGCTCCAGGCCCAGAAAAGCAGCAAAGTCAGAGGAAGCTAGGCCATGGCTGCCAGCTGCAGTGACTAATGATCCCCTCCCCAATGCCCAGGGCCAAGTGATCAGCAGAGGCTACACTCTGAAACCTAGACTTGAAAAGCTGATAAATATCCTATCCAAGCCCGCCCTTGAGACCTCCAGAGAAAAACCCTTAAGATAAAGGACCCAGTGTGCATTTAAGTGTGTCTCTCACCTGCTCTTGCAATCTCACGTAAGCTCTCTCCCCCTCCCCCCA